>CAUYQU010010214.1:0-111052 GCA_963574635.1 Cheracebus regulus | reverse complement strand
CTATTCCTTCCTGTCTCCATTGTTAAGCACAATTATTGGCATAAAAGAGGTTTTTAATACCCATTTTTAGACTGCATTCTAGCCTGGGCAATAGAACAAGAATCCCAATCTCTCTCCCTCTTTCTCGTCCTCTTTCTTTCTCTCTTTCGTTCTTTTTTTATTTCTTTTGCTGTTTCTTTTTTCTTTCTCCTTTTCTCTTTTTCTAAAAAAAAAAAAAAAAAAAAAAGATAGGTTATTAGATTGAGAGCTTTCGTTTTTTTTAAATATAAATTCCCCACTGAGGGCTTTTGCTTTTACTATACTGCATAAGTTTTGTTATTGTTGTTTTTATTTTTTATTCATTTTAAAATATTTTAGAATTCATCTTCAAAATATTTTTAGTGATTTCTTATTTGATTCATTGGTTGTTTAAAGAGTGTGTTGTTTTATTTCTACATAGTATTTGTGAATTCTCCAGATTTTCTTCTTGTTGATTTCTAATCTCATTCCATTGTGGTCAGAGAAGATACTTTTTTAACTTTTAAAATTTATTGAGACTAAATTTGTGGCATAACATTGGTCTGCCTTGCACAATGTTATATGTACACTTAAGAAGAAGGCATATTTTCCTCTTGAGTAGAGTATGTTGCATATTTCTATTAGGTTTAGTTGCTTGGTAGTATTATTCAAATCTTCTATCTCTTTGTTTATATTTAGTTTTATTTATTTTATAATATATTTATTATTGAAGAAAGTCTTTTTCTGTTGACTGCTGGTCTCTATTAAACTATTATTAAACTATTTCTCCCTCCCATTCTTGCAGTTTTTGCTCCAGATATTTGGGGCTCCTGTTAGGCACATATGTTTATAATTGTTCCTTTTTGATGGATTGACACTTTACTATTCTATGCCCTTGCTAGATGTGTAGGCTCATGTTTGTAGAGAGTTCCAGGATTTGAGGGTTGATCAAGGACAAAGACATGACCATAAAATGCAGTTACTATGTAACATTAAGAGGCATAATAGGTAAAGCACCTAGCAAATCAAGAAACATTAGCTCTCTTCCACCAATGCCTTACTTGGGGAGACAAAACATATTAATAATTGCTTTGCCATCTTCCTTCTAGGCTCATACTAAGAGTTTACTGTTTGATAGTGAAAACTGAAAAAATCAAGGCTATGATTCTAAAATTTCAACCAACAAAATCACTTTTTGAGTAATAATGGGGGAAAATGTGCCTACTGAAATAGGGTTATAAGTTAGTCTTAAATTTTTCTTACAAAAACGAAGGATTGATAAACAGACTTATTTTTGTATACCCCTTGGGTACTTGAATAAAAGTGCTCATCAAAATGGAAATACCTCTACTTTTTCTGTTTTCTGTTCACATCACTATGTATCCATTAACATCGGAGTCTCACATCTTATTTGTTAACAACTCCTGACCACTTTGCTTTTTCTAAACAGTTCTTGAATCTGCCATTCTATATTCCCACTACCACTGCTTCAGTTTGTACTTACATTTCATACCTGGATTATCAAATGGCCAAACTAGTCTTTTTTTGCCTCCTTTTTGATCTTTTTCTATATTTATTTTCTATTATAACTTTAGACTTTTACTAAAAATAAATTGAATGATGTCATTATTGTGCTAATATCAGTTAACAGGTGCTTCCCATCACTTATAGGGGTGATTTTTCAGATACATTCCTAGAAGACTCAAGACTCAGTAGAATACCTGTCACTAAGCGAGGGAAGACAGAAGCTAGATGACAAGGTTCCCTTGTCATCACTGTTCAACCTTCAATCACGGTGCATAATTTTATATGTCTGTGCTTTTGTTTGTAAAAAGAATTCTCAAATTCAAGCTCTTTACAATGTTGTCTGTAAACTATTCAGATTTTATTTACTATTGATTGCTATTTACAAGTCCTAAACTTCTAGCCATTTCTAAGTCTTCAGTTTGCTGAATTAGAAATGTCATTTCATGCCTTCATGTTTTGAACAGCCATTTCTTCTACTTGTAGTGATACTCTCTACATGGCTCAGGAAACTTCTTAAACAATCTCTTTTTAGAGATGATGAATATCTGTCATGTCCCTAGGCAGTTTCATTTGCCTCTCTGTTCCTATAGCACTTTGTACATAATGTCATTATAACTTCTACCACTCTTTCACTTTTTTCATCATTTACGAACACCTGTGACTTTAGATAACCTCTTTGGTTTCATCATCTTTAAAATGGCGATAAGTGTAATATCCAGCTTAGAGATGTTGGGAGGGTTTAACATGGTAATACATGAAAGGGCTAGGAAGACTGCCTAGCACATTAGATTGATTCAAATGTCAGATAAAACAATTATTAGTAACAGCACCACTATCACTTCTTAGCTACATGGGTATTTTAAACTGTGAGCTCTAAGGGCTTATTTTTGTACCCCTAGCACACAGCTCATGTTGGAAGGAATTGATCTACATTATCTAATATGCAGTATAAATATGGTCACTCATTTAATATCCTCAGGTTGAAATTATTTGTTCCAGATATGGTTTGGATATGTGTCCCCCACCCAAATCTCATATCAAATTGTAATCCTCAATGTTGGAGGATGGGCCTGGTGGGAGGTGATTGAATCATGGGGGGCAGATTTCCCCCTTTCCTTTCTGATAGTGAGTTCTCCCAAAATCTGGTTTTAAATGTGTGCAGCACCAGATCCTTCTCCTTTCCAGCCATGTGAAGATGTGTCTGCATCCCCGTTGCCTTCTACCTGATTGAAAGGTTCCTGAGGCCTCCTCAGGTATGCTACTAGCCTGCAGAAACATGTGCCAATTAGCCCTCTTTTCTTTATAAATGACCCAGTCTCAGGTATTTCTTTATAGCAGTACAAGAATGAACTAATGCAGCTCCCTAATGCCTTCAGCTTCTTTTTGCAAGACATATCAATATGAATAGTCTACTTAAGAGTATGCTTTTTGCAGAAAATTAAAACAAGTTTATTATGTAGATGTTAATTTATTTTTACCTAGTGTTTCAACAGACTCTTTTTTTCTTTTCTTTTTTTTTTTTTTGAGACAGAGCCTCACTCTGTCACCCAGGCTGGAGTGCAGTAGCCCCATCTCGGCTCACTGCAACCTCTGCCTCCCGGGTTCAAGTGATTCTCCTACTTCAGCTTCCCGAGTAACTGGGGTTACAAGTGCACACCACCACACCCAGCTAATCTTAGTATTTTTAGTAGAGATGGGGTTTCACCATGTTGGCCAGGCTGGTCTCGAACTCCTGACCTCAGGCAGATCTGCGCCTCCCCCCACCCCCCCCCGCCCCCCGCCTCCCAAAGTGCTGGGACTACAGGTGTGAGCCACCACACCCGGCTTCAATAAGACTAATCTAATTGGAACAGATACCTATTGTGAATGTCAACTTAACTGGCCCATGATGCCCAGACATGTGGTTGAACATTCTGAATGTTTCTGTGAGGGTGTTTTTGGATGAGATCAGCATTTAAACAGATTGCCTTTTCTAATGTGAATGGGTTTCATCCAATGAACTGAAGTCCTAGATGGAAAGACTCACCTCCCCCAGCAAAGGGAAACTCTGATGCAGATAGCCTTTGAACTTGAACTGCAGTGCAGTTATCCCCTGGATCTCTAGCATGATGGCTTTCAGACTTGAACTCAACATCAGCTCTTCCCTCCCCTGGTCTCCAGTCTGCTGGCCCACCCTACAAGTTTGGACTTGCCCCCACAACCATGTGAACCAATTCTTGAAAATAAATCTTTCTCTATTCACATACCCACATCCTATTGATTTTATTTCTCTGGAGAACCCCAATTCTCTGGAGAACCCTAACATGTGCAGGTGCTCCTTGACCTATAATGGGGTTAGAATTCAATATACTCATTGTAATGCATTTAGACACCTAACCGAATGAATATCATAGCTTAGCCTAGCCTGCCTTAAATGTGCTCAGAACACTTACACTGGCTTACTACTGGGCAAAATCATCAAACACAAAGTCTATTTTATCATAAAGTGTTGAATATCTTATGTAATTTATTCAGTACTGTATTGAAAGTGAAAAACAGAATGGTCATATGGGTACTTAAAATACAGTTTCTACTGAATGCATACTGTTTTTCTACCACTGAAAAGTCGAAAAATCATTAAGTGATTTTTAAGTTAAATTATTATTAAGTTAAATTATTAAAACTATTGTTAAGTTAGGGACCATCTGTGTGTGTGTGTGTGTGTGTGTATATATATATAATTAACCATAAAATTATATATACAATTTTATGTAAGGGAATTAAGAACTCCTGAAGTTTCTTTTTTCTCCTTATTTATTTTCCCCACTTTTTTTTTTCTGAAGACAGGGTCTTGCTGTGTTGCCCAGGATGGAGTGCAGTAGTGTGATCACAGATCAACTACAGCCTCAACTTCCTTACTGGGCTCAGATGATCCTACCACCTCGGCCTCCTGAGTAGCTGGGACTACAGGTGTGCATCATCATGCCCAGCTAATTTTTTGTATATTTTTGTAGAGACAGGGTTTTGCCAAGTTGCCCAGGCTGGTCTCGAATTCCTGGGCTCAAGTGATCCACCTGCCTCAGCCTCCCAAAGGACTTTTTATTCCCTTTTGATAACATCCCTTTACCTATACAGAGTAAGAAATTAGAAAAAAAATAAATCATTGCTGTTTTATTTAAAATTTCAAAATTGAGAGAAAATTTAAATCATGTATATAAATACAAAGATGAATGAACATTGGTTCTTTAAACACTGACAAAATCCTGAAACAATATAATGTAAATTTTTAAGCCATGTTTTCTATTTTTACAACTTAGTTTAAAACTAGGTTTATTTTAAAAAGTACATAGGAAAATATGATTTGAGTGTTCTCAAATATATGGCTCTGAAGGTAGATTACTTAAGTGTTTTTATCACTTAATCCATATACAGTGCAGAAAATAGATATATTAATTACAACATTTTCTTTCATTTAATAGTTTATTCACTGTCATAGACACTCCAGGATGGATAATCACTCAAGGAACTCTGCAGGTTAGAGTCAAGCAAATTCTGAACACTTGGTCAAAGGAACGTGAAAATGCCAGGTCCTGGCAAAATAAATAGATCTAAATAACCCAGAAGGTGGTATACATCAGATAAAGACAATCTTAACTAAGCACCACAGTAACTTTGGAGGCAAGTGGTACTGTACTCTTATTAAAGAAACGTCTTTACTGTTGAGGGCACTGGGTTTCTGGAGTTGATTTAGAAGACACATATAGAATAGGGTGCGATTTCTTATGAGTTTCTTTTTCCAATTTGCTTGCAGTTTCTTTTCCTTCTTTACCTTCTGTTTGAAGCTTTGATTCAGCAGCTAACCTACAGGCATTAAAGTATCCACTCTGAATTCAAATGTGGTTATGAAGGATTGAAGAAACAAACCCCCAGTATAATGGGCCTCCAATGAGGCATGATATTCAAGGAAAAAAATATATAGTTTAATACCGTTAAGAATATTAAGTTACTGACTCTCTAAAAGAGTCCTTTTATATCAATAGGCTCAATTACTTTTTAAGTCTAAAGAATATCCTTACAAAGTCACAGCAAGGCCTAAATTAAAGAATTAAAATACAACAGAGCACCTATCATGATAAGCACACTTAACACAAAAACTGTAATGTTGCAGCAATATTTTAATGGTAAATGACATACGAAAGGCTAAGTGCAAGACAAAAATAACATGGAACCTTGTGCTGTACGAATAGATGTCTATTTGTTTCATATTAAAAGACTGAGTTTCAACTAGCAAAGAAAAGAAACAGTGGAGAGGTATTTTTTTAAAGGCATGTAAAGATTCTTGTTAAGAACACCAATTAGTTTTGTAAAGCATGCAATAGTAAAGTTCCCAATAAAAGCCATTATTTATTGTTCCAAAATTACCTTAGGATTGTGCATCTAAGTAAAACATGCAGAAAACAGAGTTGGAAACATCTTAAGTTAGCAGATGGACTCACACACACACACACACACACACACACAAATGTTTTGTGGTATTTTATTTTTTTGTTTAACAAGACAAAAAGTTTCCAACGTGCTAATTAATTAGAGTCAATTAGCCATATACATTTGCTTAAGTAATTTTTATCAAGCAAAAAAAAAAAAAGGGGGGGCAGAAAAAGAAGACAATACAGATAGCAAGGTTGGTACTTAACAATTCTGGAAATCCACCTCCAGAAATATATACTGGTCAAGCACGTTTATACAATGCATCACATATAAACAGGCATAATCTGCTGCATTCGTTTCAGAACTCTTTGAAACCATGTGTATGCGGCAGATATTCATTTGAAGTTACTTTTTCCTTAACAATAGCAAGCTTTTATTTTATGTGACTCACGGGTTGTAACATTCCATAAAAATCCAAGGAGGGAGTAATAAATTACTGTTCTTTATATTAATAATAGCAGCTAACATTGTTGAAGTGCTTTTACTGTTGAGTATTACTTTAGTAGCACTGAAGACTTGGAGAGAAATCATATAAAACATATAAGGAAGCCCTTTTATATGATATGGGCTGTCATACTCTTTCTACTCAAATGCATGTTAGTAAAATGTCTTATTAATCTGTCTTTACTCTCTAAGACTAATGTAGCCCTAGCAGCACCTTCAAGATCTCATTTAATAGGAAATAATCCAAGCTAGATATTGTTACATCAATGTGCTTAACTTTTTGAATGCCTACCGATATTTGTTTTAAATGCCTCTAGCATCCCACTGCATGCAGACATCCTTCATCCTTCTTTTACTTTCTCCAATTTCCTCATTCACTTCTCCTACCGTACACAATCAGAACTCTAGCCTAGCCACTGCTACTTACCTTTCCCTTTCGTTCACTTTCTCTTACCTTCTGCCTCGATTATTTTTTTAAAGGACAAAGCCCTTGGGACATTAATTCCTTCAGACACACATGTCTGACACTATTTCTTTTAGTCACAAATTCAATTATGCAGAAACTAGAGGCTTTCGAGTTTTGGAAACAATGAAAATGAATTAGCTTTGATATGTAAAAATGTCAACATAAGTATCAAAGCCCATTTCTGAAGGCCTAGGATTAGCAACTTCAAAAGACAAAAAATTCACCTAAGTTTTCTAGAAGGCTGAAATTTCTTAGACTACTGGAATGCTCTTTGAGAAAGTGTGTTAATTTTTCTTTCATGGTCACACTTGGACCAAGAGAAAAATAACAGTACATTTATTCAAACTGACAAAATATTCAGAGATATGTTAGACTGTGATATTTCCTTTCATGAAATAGAAATGTGTGACTTTTTAATGTGATTCCCTTATTCAGGAGTACTTTCCCTTTGCAATCATTTTAGTCTTTCTTAAAGTTCTGGAAAAGTTGAAAGTAGGCAGATGAAACTGAGGAATTATACTGCATGCAATACTAAGAAAGTAGATAAAGAAGCAGACAGCACAGTTCATGCAGCGAGAGAGGAGAGATGAAGAGGTCTGCTGGTTGCCTTGAGGAAAAGAGGACACTGACCTGGGAGAGTTAGGGGTATTTCCACTTCTTTCACTTAAGGCCTCAGAGTCAGCTGGAACTCCTATGAGTCTCACACATTTCTTTTCCTTCTTTAGCTGCATATCCATGGGCAGATTTTTGTGAGGAGAGAGAGCGCCTACTGGTGTGTTTATAGAAACTAATTTTTCTAGTTGCAAGTTGTTATCTTCTGAACTGTTAGGACAAGACTGTGTCTCCTCTTTCTGAGGCAGTAATCGATAAACGTCTCCCTTGGCAGCACTGTTGTTGGCACATGCATCCTTAGAGGTGGTTATATCCACAGGCAGCACCTCACGCCTCTTTTTCAGTACAGGAACTTCAACTGTCTCTGAGAATAAAAACAAGTGGGGAAAACAAATGTAAGAAAACAAAGACACAATCAACACAAGAAGCCAGAACTAGTTATAACTTTTTCCATTCTTTTAAAATGCACTCATCTCCTCACTGAAATATATTGCTTCGACCTTTTATTCATTAGCATGGAATCTACATAAAATATATATTTAAGAGTTTCTTTGGCTATACATTTTTCCTTAGGAATTCAGTATTTTGAATCTAGGCATGAATTCTTGTGTTCTCTTTTGGAGTTTTGATAAAAGTGGTTCATCAGATCTCAGCGTGGAGATGAGGAGGCAGTGGCAGAGTCGAGGTTTGAATCCTAATCCTCATATTTGGCAGCCATGTCTTTGGGGAATTATTTAACCTCTTTGAGCTTCATTTTATCTGTAAAACGGGGATTAAAAGCACCCACTTCACTCAGTATTGTGTGTTAGAAGAATTAAGTAAGAATAGGTCAACTTTCTGAACATTGGTAATATAGGCCCGTTAGCTCTACCAACAAAATATACGCAGAATGAGACTACTTTTATGATGGCTACTTCCCTAGTCCAACTCTACCATGTCTCACTGAAGACTACTGCAATGCCTTCTATCCTCACGGCCTAACATCATTCTATCTAAGCAGGTCATACACAAGCCACTGAATTAACTGCTCTACTATCTTTTCCCGATCCCCATTATCAATGTATTTCATTTTCAATATCAAAATGTTAGTGGTGTCTGAGGAACCCTGGTAGCACAAGGGGTTGTTTTTGCTCTGCATTGTTGCTTTTAGACCATGATTTCCCTTTTTCTTGCACTGCTCCTTTGAAACCCATGTCACCAGGATTCACTACCTTGCCTCCTATTTGCTGTGTTCAGTTCAACAGATGTTTGAAATTCATAATAGATAATTCTTCATCAGGGGAGCCTATCAGAATCGTGGAAGGAAAAAAGAGTAAGAGAGAGAAGCCTTTTAAAACTGTGTAGAAACCTTCCTATTTTTGGCAGCCTCCCCACTATTGTTGAGAGTCACAGCAGTTCACTGAGAAAATATTGAGAGAGACTGAGGCACGTGCAGAGTGCAGGGACAAAAGCGTGTTAAGAATCCTTAATCTAAAACAGGTAACACTCCTTTAGGGGAGGGGGCATTGTAGAACCATCACATTCTTACGACTCCTTCACATTTTGCCTTTTGTTTTTAATTTGTATACAGTAAAATTCACTCTCCGTAGTATATAGGATGCAGAAACTGTATGGTTAGGCTACTTTCTAGCTCAGTGATTAGACTTGCTATATGTTCCCCAGTATGTTTCACTGTTCTTTCCTTCCCTCTCTGCTCCTTTTCCTGGAGAATGGGGTCTTGCTATATTACCCAAGCAAATTTCAAATTCCTGGGCACAAGCTATCCTCCCACCTCTGCCTCCCCAAGAGCTGGGATTACAGGCACGAGACACTATGCACACCTGGCTCACTGTTCTTCCTTAATAAAAGAATTTCCAATATTTAGTTAGGAACATGGATCCTGAGAATCAAGACTGCATTTCTCAGCCTTTCCCGTCAGCAGGTGAGGCTGCAGGACTAAATTGTGCTCAACAAGATGGCTACAGACCAAAAAACACAAGAAGCCTGAATCGTGATACCGTGGAGTACTTACCAGTCCTGGATCAGGGACAGAGATAAAGATCCACCTCTTAAAGTCTCCATTATTTTAGATTTTCTATAAACAGTCCTACCTCATATAGGTTCCAAACATCAGCTGCTTCAACATAATTAAACTATTTAGTATGACAAAAAATACTGTAATCTTAAAATAGGAAAGTCTCAAATATCAAGTTTCTACTACGCAATATGAATTTAGATATCCAAAAAGGATACGTGTTATATTCATGCACACCCAGTATCCAGTTCTCTCTTAATTTTTCTACACATCTTACAGAATAAATTTGCCTTATTAACTACAGGTATATAACTACAAATGAGTTTGTAATAGGATTTGCATACAACTACAGTAAGAAAATAAATTGATACAATTTCTCAGGATTACTCATGATTTAAAAGACAAAAATATGTAAGACATATATACCTTCAGGTTCATATTTTAGTTTTAATTCCTCTAGTTGAGCCCTCAGTTTCATATTTTCACTTTCTGAAAGCTGTAGGCATCTTTCATTTGCAAAAAGTTTTCGCTCAAGATCCAGAGCCCGTTGGCTCTCAAACAATGCTTTCATTCGCTGTATGGACAATTCACCTTTAGTGCTTTCAATTTCTTTGCTATGACAATAAAAAAGGAGAACCAAGGAGTATTAAAACAGCATATAATATAAATAAGTGTAGTGGTATAAATATTTCATTGCATATTTGAACTTAGTTAAAAATACATTTTTCTGTGGTTTTTAGTAACAAAGAAACAGTAAACAATTTAAATAATCTTTAACAACAGAACTGTCAAATTTAAAAAATATTCATGCATTCTTGAAAGGAAATGGACAAAGGAGGAGACAATCTTTCAAATGTATTCATGCATGAGTATCTGCGCAAAGATATTTTTGTTGCCTTTCTTTTCGGAAAATTTCCTTTGGCAACTTCAAAAAAACTTTGAAGTCACTGACACTACTATTATAAGCAAGTGACATGTCCATCTTTCCATCCACCAACCCAGACACTTACTTTAAGTTATCCAGCTTCATCTGAAGTAAATCTGTATAATAGGTGTTATCTTCCAGAGCACCAGAGTGGACTGAAGGCTTAGATTCCATACTTTCATATAAATTCTTTAAAAAGCAAAAATTTGTATTACTTAAAATAAGTAACAAATAAGGTTAGTGTATGTTTATTAATAGTAGCACCATCACTTACTGAATTTACTGATTTCTTGGCATGCACTATGCTAAGATCTACCCATTTAACTCATTTGCCTCTGAAGTAGGTAAAAGAATTAACATTCCTTCTCTTATAGATAAGGAAACAGGCTCCAAATGCAGAGGAAAGTAATCCAAGAAGAGAAAATCTGAACCGAGATCTGACTCCAAAGCCTAGGCTTCTAACCACACCAACATCTTTTGGCTTCCCTCTCCTGGCTTTTAAAATAGAAGAAATAAATGCCTGCTGAATTTGAATTCTGGCCTTTGTAACAAAACCATAAACTGGAAAAACATAAAAAAAAGATGAGAGCATTACATTTATATTTGGTATCCCCCTCTTCTGATAGTCTTCTCCCCACCCCAGACAAGAATGTAGAGCAAGGTCTTCTGAGACTTTGATGGAAACTATACATTTCTCCAGGGGGATAAAAAATGTAAATCTGCTTAAAAACTTGAAACAATTTCAGAGGTTATAAATAACTTTCCCCTGATTTAAAGACATAATTTTCAAAGTATAGTTCGGAGCCCAGTGGTGGAACACATAAGGCTGCCAATTTAACCAAATTTGCAGCCCTTTCAACAGTTTTTATAAGACACAGAAATAAAGTTATGTAAACTTAAGACTTTATGACATACTAATGGCGTCAATTTAAGAGGTTAACATGTACAAAAATTTGTCACTTACAAACTTTAGTTCATTAGGAGGTTAATGAAAAGATATCAATGTTTCCTAAGTTAATTTATAAAATCCTAAATTAATGCAATTTTAATAGAAAGCCAACAAACTTTTTTTGGTGCCAGACAAGATGTTTGTAAAAAAAAAAAAAACAACAAACATTCAAAAATAGTAAAACACCAAAAAAGAAAATGTATAGTGAGGAAATAGTCACCAGATAAACATACTTTAAAACCTTTATAATTAATAAAGCAGTGTGATACTGACACACAGAGAAGCAGACCAATGCAGTAGACAGAAAATCTGGAAACGGACTCAAGTATATATGGAGACTCGATGCATGATAAAGGTGTCAACTCAAATCACTAGGGTCAAGACTGATTTTTTTTTTTAATCAGATGACTCTGGGACAACTGCCTACTTATTAGGTAGAAGATAAAATTAGATTTATACCTCAAATTATATACAAAAATAAACTTTAGTGGGGAACATTTTGTGTTTTAAATGTAAAAAACGAAACCACACAAGTACTAGTAGAAAACACAAGGTGAATTCACACACACACACACACACACACACACACGCTTACACAAATACCATTCTCCACTAAAAGAAACCAATGCTCCTTGAAGAAATACTAATCCCAGGGATGGGGCAGGTGAGCCAGGAATACCTTGTTGTGCCACAGAATAAGAAAGTACTCAAGTAGGAGCATTTTGACTACCAAATCTGAGACAATTTGAGTATCAGAGTAAATAATGCAAGCGATGGATTATAACTCATACGATAAAATAAGAATCCATGAGGCTATACCAATACAAATAAATGAATGAGTGAGGGAAAAGATTATTCTTTTCTGTCTTTTCATTAGAATTCCAACTAATAAATGTAGAAGTGATGGAATTACCATTTAGCAATCATTACAGAATTATGTTTCAGGCAAGAATCATGAATGGATGTTTAAGCATAAGGAGAAACAGGCATTTACTTAGTCTCAAAGTATCTCCCCACAAGATATTTATTAGCATTTTCAACTTAAAATACAATCCAAATTTTAAGATATTCAAATCAAAATTTGGTTGTGTGTTTTTTTTAAATGTTACACATACCTTAAATTTCTCCAGATTTCTAATTTCACCTAAAAGATGTTTTATTTCACCATTCTTCTGCTCCAACATGGCAAGCAACCGTTCCTGCTGCTCAAATTCAGTTTGAGACCCTTTCATCTGTAGCAATGTGGCAATTTGTAACTGGAAAAATAAAATTACCCCCTCTATTAAAATTAAGTGAGATAAAGATTCTGGTAACTACTTTTTTGATACAATTCACATTTTGTACTATATTACTTTGAACTCATTTTGGAAACTAATTAGCTATTTCTAATCTAATGATAACTTTTGTTGTAGACATAACATTTGAATACTTATTTTGACTACTTATGGATGATAACTAAAGTCTGTAATAAAATTATTTGTATTTTTATGAAATATAAAACTGACCTGCATGGCTGTGGTCCAAAAGCACACCACTAAACTGGTAAGTAAACCTGGCCAAATGCTGCACACTGTTTATCATAAGCACTAGCTCTCATTAAGGGTCTGATGCATTTCTCAAAATTTTTAATTAATTCTAATTAAGTGAGGAAAACTAAGCTACTCACAGCCACAAATGTTAGATTCACAAAAGACATGAAAAGCAAAGATAGAAGGCTATCTCGGGATACTGGGGCAATCTTCAATATATCATTTTTTTTTTTTTTTAGATGAAGTCTCACTCTTGTCACCCAGGCTGGAGTGCAATGGTGCAATCTCCATTGCAATCTCAGCTCACTGTAACCTCCACTTCCTGGGTTCAAGTGATTCTCCCGCCTCAGCCTCCTGAGTAACTGCGATTACAGGCAACTGCCACCATGCCCGGCTAATTTCTGTATTTTTAGTAAAGATGAGGTTCCACCATGTTGGCCAGGCTGGTCTCGAACTCCTGACCTCTGGTGATCTGCCTGCCTTGGTGTCTCAAAGTGCTGGGATTAGAGGCGTGAGCCACCGCACCGGGACCATGTTTTAATTTTTTTAGAGTAGCGCTCAACTTACCTAATTATAGCTCCCTGCTCCCTAAATCTGGAGTTGCAAAGTTATCAGAGGGAGACGCTAAACCTAGCATTTCCTTCTGCCTTTGGAAATTTCTGGAGTTGAAAAAAGTGCCAATTAGTTTAACTATAGTTTTGAGTAAAGTAAGCGATGATACAAGGTTGAAAATGACTTTTATCATTTTAAAACATATCCTTTTGTTCCTGTTTCAGATTGGAGGCTAGGCCCACTTAGCCTAAGATTCAGAGTGCTTCTAGTCTCTAAAGATAGTTTGGTACATCATGGAACAGTGGAGATTAAAAGTTCCCCCAAAAAACATTGTAAGAAAACTAAGGGTAAATGTGAGAAAATTTAGAAAGAAATACTTCTCAGACAGGAGAGTCTCAGGAAATGAGGCAGCATAGTCTGGAAATCCTTAGAAATAAAATTCACAGCTGTTGTTCATTAAACAGTCATTTGCCAACTAGTAGGTAAGTTTTTACTACACTTTAACTGTAGGACAATTCTAAGAGGAGGGTTCTATCATCTCCACTTTATAGATGAGGAATTGATGCTTTGAAAATTAAAATACTTGTCCAAGGCCACAGAGCTAGCAAGTGACAAAACTATAATTCAATTCCAAATCCACCTAACTCCCAAGTTTCGTCACTGACCTTTCCCATTTCTTTGGTAAAGCCCATCATCCTGAATAAAAGGAAGGAAGCCTTTCCAGATTCCAACTACTACCTCGGTAGAGTAAGGTACAATGGATGAGGGATCAGAATTCTGAGGATTGTTACAATATTGGAACCTAATTTCCACGTTTTTCTGTTACTTCTTACTTGGCTAGAATGATGACCAACAAAATCTGTAAAATTAAAAGGGTCTATGTGCTTGACTTAAGAGGCTACAAGGAAAGGGAACCCTGAATAATCCAAATTTCACTCCATAACAAGCCTTGGTGAAACAGCAGAGGAATGGTGAATAGGAACCCTAGGGCTATGCTTGGAAAGACATCAGGCCAAGAATAGGAAATAAATACTTTTCTTTTTCTACTCCACAAAAAAAGATTTGTGCTTCCCTGTCAAGGCTAGTGAATAACCATTAAAACAAACAAAAAAACAATGATTGCTAAATACATTATTACTAAATATTTCTTCCAAGATTTTAAAAAAAAACTTTTTTTAAGATTATTTTTTAAGTATAAATAAATCTTTTGATCAATTTAAAAACTGATTTTTTGAAATCATGCAGTTCTAGAAATTACTATATAAGTACACTCCTTGCAAGAAAAGATAGTTTCTTTGATTTATTTGTACATGTAATGTTGAAACAAAATTTGTTTAATAAATCTTTGATAGTGACAGTTCTATACCTTCATTCTCTGCATCTGCTCTCTGTTAAATACATTTTGCTTCTTTAGTGACTGATACTTGACTTTCATACTGATAAGCTGATGTTCCATTGCTGCCCTTCGATCTTCTACCTACAAAATATTAACATGCTTAATTGTTCTTGTAGTAAATGAAAATGCCAGTTTAGTAGTTAGAATACTTATAAGTACCTCTGCAAACAAAGAGTTGCCTTTACTATTAGGATCCAAAGCTTGCTGGAGTGCCTGGTCCAACTGCACCTGAAGATCTTGATTTGCAACACGAGCTTTCTGAATTCAAAAGAAAACAATTTAGATAATAGAAATTAGATTAGCAAGAAAATAAGTTATGATAAATTGGAAAAGATGATATTACTGTAATTATAGTACCTCTAGAGCATTATAGTAAGAAACTGCTTCTTTCTCTCGCTCCTCTTTTTCCTCTTTAAGCCGGTCTACCTGGCGCATTAGGTTAGTAATAAGAAGTTCTAGCTGTTCTTGTCTGTATTGTAGTTCATTCACTTCTTCTTTGAGGGTGGTCTATTTAATAGGAAGTGAAAATGAGGAAATTCTCTTGAATACTTTTTCATTGACAACTGCTCAGTTTATCTCAATTATACTCCCTATAATACTCTTTTTTATTTAGGTAATGAAAGCTATTGCAAAAATAAAAATAACATACAGAGCGGGTAAAAAAGCATATCATTATCAGTCATTAGGGCCTCAAATCAGATTAGTTTCAGACAAGGTGGATGATATTACTTGTCAGAGTGGTATGCAAGATGATTATGTTTTACACAAAGGCATATTAGCTATGTTTGTTTCAGTGTACACTAGGAAAAAATAAGCAAACTTAAATATGTAATTTCATTGATGTTTCCTAAAATGAGAAAACATTTAAAGACAGTCAATAAAAAATTAAGTTGTGATTCACATCCAAAATTAAAACTAAAGAACAAGTCAAAAGTTGTCAGATACATACCAAAACAATAGAAATTACTATTACTGTTAAATTACAAGGAAACAAGTAAAAGGCTTTAGAGACTGCCCCTTCTCCTCTATAAATTTAAGGCTTTAATTTTTAATTAGCTTTAGCTTTCCGTGAAAAAACTAAGTTCACATGCATTTCAACTTCCACTGAACCAACATTTTAGACTGGGCTCTTATGATAAAAACCGGGATCAGAGTATATGCCTCTAAATTCTTCCAGAGGTTTCATTAATCTAAAAGTAAAGTTTGCCTTACATAATCATATAATCTAAAGCTATGTTATGAATGAAGTCATCCACCTAAAAAAAAGCATTTTTTAATTAGTTAGATGCAAGTTAGGTCAAAAAAATGTTTCAGCCTTCAAACTAGGTCTTAAGAATTATTACCAAAACATGTAAAAATATGCCAGAAAAAAAGAGAAAACCCTGAGAAACACATGCCATAAAAATTACCTTCATACTCTCCATTTCTGTCAGCTCAATTTGAAGAGCCAGCATCTCTGAAGACATGCTTTCCTGCACACGTCCAGACATTACGCGCAGTTCCTCTGATTTATAAGAGAGGAGTTCCTTCTGATGATCTATTTGGTGCTTCAGCTGCTTTTCACTAAGCCTAGCTTCATCTAATTCCACTTTCAGTTTTTCTATCTAAAGAAAAAAAAAAATCAGTCATAAATTGAAAGTTATTTTTTTTCTAAAAAACATCATTGATTGAACTGATTGACCTAAACTTACTGAATGATGACAGTACTGGAGTTTCCTGTTTGCCCAAGGTTAGGTATCTTATAACAGATAGTGACAGACATTGTTTAATAAGCATAGAAATAATCCATGAGAAATCAAGGTGGGTCTGGATGTCTTAGAAGCAATCTGGAGGCACTGTGTTGCTGACCACTTGGCTACTGTGTAAAGAATGAGTGGCATGAAGAGAAATAATGGAAGTAGGTTTGAATAATCTTTCATTTGACAGCTGCTCAGTTAATCTCAGTAACACATCTAAATATGCGTATTTAGATAGCTATGTTTGGTTCAGTGTATACTAGGAAAAAATAAGCAAGCTTAAATATGTAATTTCATTGATGTTTCTTAAAATCTGGACAAATTTAAAGAGAGTCAATGATAAATTAAGTAATAGTATAGGTGGTACACAGAAATAGAAAAATCTTAGAAGCTTCCACACAACCTGGTCAGAAGTCTACAGCAGTAGGCCAGGGAAGAGATGATGAAGGTCTGGACTGGAGTAGCAGTAGTGTAGACAGATGTTTTGTAGGTCAAGTTCTTAGAACTTGATAAATTAAATGTGAGAAATAAGAGAAGAAAAGGCACTTAAAAAAACTCTAAATTTTGGCATAAGTGATTTGAGAAAAATCAGTAAAACAAAACATTTCACTAATTTACTCTTTGTTCCACCAAAAAAAAAAACCCATCTCTATAATTAGTCTTGCCTCAGTCTCTGAATACTCCCTATATTATTCTTTTTTATTTAGGTAATGAAAACTATTGCAAAAATAAAAATAACATACAGGGGGGAAAACACATCATTATCAGTCATTAAGGCTTCAGTTCACATTAGTTTCAGACAAGATGAATGATATTACCTGTCAGAGTGGTATGTAAGATGATTCTGTTTTACACAAAGGCATATTTAGATAGCTATGTCTGTTTCAGTGTATACTAGGAAAAAACAAGCAAGTTTAAATATGTAATTTCATTGATGTTTCTTAAAATCAGAAAACATTTAAAGAGAGTCAATGAGAAATTAAGTATAGTATAGGTGGTACCCAGAAATATGAAAATCTTAGAAGCGTCTACACAAGAAGCTGAAAACTGGAATACAGACTTCTGAGAAAGGAGGACAAGTCAGGTAAGTTTTGGTAGAGAGGTGTCTGGAAAAGTCAGAGTACAGACTATACACAAAGCAGATCCATGATAAAAAGTTCTGGATTACTTAGAAGCAACCTGAAAGCATTGGGTAGCTGGAAATACCAAAAGGGAAAACCACTGACCTATCATTTATCTTGCATTTATGTTTAAAATGGAGCCAGTGTAACGTGTTGTTAGACTACTTAGAGTGATTCAGTAACACAGCCTTTGGAGTCAGGCAGCCTCAGTTCAAATCTAGATGGAAAATTTCTGGCTCTTCAATTGTGTTCAGTTTACTCAATCTGTCTAAACACTAGCTCTCTTATCTGGTATATAGAGATAATAATGGTACCTTCCCACAGAATTATTTTAAGAACTGAATCACGTACATTAGTTTATCTTCAGTAAACAAACTATAAAGTGTCATTTGTAATGCACATTAATTGTAATGCATATAATTGTAAAAACACACTACTGGTCTGTTTTTACAGAATTACAAAGCATACCACTGGCTGCAGGGAAGGCTAGGAGGCAAGGCTTTCTGCAAGAGGACTGCTGTACTATCAGCAAGGAGGCCAAGTTAGTCACTAAACTAAACCTTCACAAATATCCAGTGACCAAAATTAAATAATTATATTTATTATAATAAATGTAATTTACACAAGTCCCATTGACAAACTCTTGTATCTCAGTGTTCCCACCCTCAGTACTAAGATAATGAAGAGTTAGATCTTGGCTATTTTACAAAGCTGACACTTAAGGAAAGTTTTATCATCCAAAGTTTATAGATGGCTGCATAAACATGGAATATTTTGCTCTGAAATACACAGATATCCCAACCTTAGTTTTCAGTTCATTCATTTCCTGCCCATGGCTTCTGCTTAGTTGTTCTTCCAGTTTCTCCAGGTGTACTTTTTGTTGTTGTTTAATAACTTCACATTCAGAGCTCAAACTGTCTAACATTCGACTCTTGAGTTCAACTTCTCTTTGAAGGGTATATTTTTCTTGTTCATAACTCTGAAAACAGATTCAATTACAATTCAATTACATGAACATAGCCTAACGCCATTACATATAATCAGTTTTCAACTTCAACTGTTTCATTCTTATTTCAAGCATTTGCTGCTTTCCAAATAACGAGGACATGTTAAACCTGGAATAACTTTGTAGTTAATCAGTCTTAATAAACCCCTGAGGTGTATTTTGAGACTATGTTAAACTCATGCAAGGGATACCTTCCTGTTTCCATGTGCTGTCAAGGAAGTAAAAAGTGCTCCATAGTATGTGAACATATCAAGTAATCTCTGCTAACAACAAAAAAGATTTAATAGCACTTAAGTTTTCCTAATGACAATCATTAGTTTCATAATGTGATGCTCTACTTGTAGCTCTGAACACAATGTAGTAGTAGTAAAATAGTTGAAAAAAAATAAATATTGAATTAGCCTTTACTTTCAGAACCTAGTCATCTGAGAAATGTTCATGAAATGTCTACCAGAATGAATGTAGCACTGAGACAAAAGGAGTAATTAAAAGGAATTTTGTTTACTCACAGGGAGGTTTAGACATTAAAAAGGGTATGAATATAAACTCCTCCAGTAAGCTTTAAAAAATGATAAAATATTCCCCTCAAAAGCCATTTTATTTTAAAATAAGGCAAAGGGCATTAACATTTAAATGAACACTGAAATTTGACAAGTTATTACTCAAAATGCTTAAGTATAACACAGTTTTATTTCCTACTATTAGTGATATTTATAATCTTTGCTTTTATGACTTGGTACTCAGTTCTTGGTTTAGAACAGTACTAAGTAGAAACACAAAGGTTGCCATCACTAGTTATTTTTACCTGTTATACATAATTTTTACCTGCCATATTTACAATGTTGAGATTCAAGTTTAAATATGTTACTGAGCATTTGCTAAATTACACAGATTTATTCATTCACTCTTTTAAGAAATATTTGTGTGGCAGGCACTGGGGATACAGCAGTGACCAAGGCATACAAAATTTCCTCTCTCATGGAGTTTATAATCCAGAGATAATTAGCAATGCAGATAATTAAGAGTGAATCAGGGCTGGACACAGTGGCTCGTGCGTGTAATCCCAGCACTTTGGGAAGCAGAGGCAGGCAGATCACTTGAAGCCAGGAGTTCAAGACCAGCCTGGCCAACATGGTAAAACACTGTCTCTACTAAAAAATACAAAAATTAGCCAGGTGCGGCGGCACACACCTGTAATCCCAGCTACTTGGGAGGCTGAGGCAGGAGAATCTCCTGAACCTGGGAGTTGGAGGAGGCAGTGAACTGAGATTGTGCCACTGGACTTCAGCCTGGGTGACAGAGCAAGACCCTGTCTCAAAAAAAAGGAGTGAATCAGGCAACTTTACATTACATAGTCAGGGTTGGCCTCTCTTAAGCTTTTCATATTTAACTGAAAAGCTTAAGTTTGAGGACTCAATCCAAGAGCAGTGAGAGGTAAACAGATAAGAAAAGGCAATAGCTGGTATAAAGCCCATAAGGGAGGACTAATGTAACCAAGAATAAGGCAAAGCAGTTTGAGATGAGGTCAGAAGCTTGGCAGGAGTCAGGTCACATAGGGATCTACAAACCCAAGTAAGGAGCTCAGATTTTGTTGTAAATACAATAAGAAGCTGTTGTATGGTTTTAGCAGGGCTGTGACATGACCTTTGCGTATTTTTCCATGACCACTTAGACGCCGAGTGAAGAAGGAATGGCACGAATGGCAACAATGGAAGCAGGTAACCAGGTCGGAAGGCTACAGTAGTTGTCCAGGAGACATGATGGCGGTCTGGAATACGGTGACAGTAGCAAAGATAGATGCTTTGTAGTCTAGTTCTTAGAACTTATTAATGAATTAAATGTGAGAAATAAAGATACTGACTAAAAATTCTAGATTTTTGGTATATAAAGAAACCAAGAATATACCAAAGATCTTTGGTATTCAAGAAACTGAATGCTATTACATTTACTAAACAAGCTAAAGAAAATTGTAAAAGAATATTTGGTTAATGGACAGGGAATCCACACTTCTATGTTAAGTTTGAGAAGTCTATTAGTGGGCAGTTGAACACACAAACCTATATTTTAGAGAACTAAGGGCTTGGTGTAGTGTCATGGGGCACTTAGATGTTCAGAGGTCTGAAACAAGTGAGGTCATCTAGGAAGTGTGCAAAGAAAAATCTGGTGGTAAATGTGGCAGAGTAATGATAACATGATCTTTCAAGTTGTGAACACACTAGGTTGGAAAGAATAATAGGAATTCATTTAGTTCATTCTTTTTTAACATGGGTGGAGCAGGATGGGAACCAGATCTAAAATCTTCAGAAAAGGAAGTTTTACTTTTAAACTATTACTATTACTATTAATTGCTAGACAGGACAAATCTTTAATAGCTAAGCACACTCTTGCAGACAGAGGAGTCCACAGTCCTACCTCAGTCATGGTCATCATTTCATTACGACATTTATCCAATTGATTCTGTAGTTCATTTTGACTCTCTACTAGTTGTAAACCATACTGCGCAGCTTTTAGTCGCTCTTCTTCAACCTCTTTGAGCTTGCATCGAAGACTTGCAATTATATCTGCCTCCATGTTCTTTTCTTTTTTTTTTTAGCCAACTGTAAATAGAGGAAATAAAACTACTTAAGCTTATACAAAAAATTCCATGCAATGATATCAATAATAGAAGAAATATATCTACTTAATACTACCACTGTATAAAAACATTAAAATTTTCTTCCTGACTTTTAAGTAGTCAAATGTACATTCTTGTTCCAAGAGCAAGAACTCTTCTGACAATTGTTACTGATTTGGGACCAAAAATTAAAGAGCAAAAGAGAATACATTTAATGTTGCTTTTAAGCAGTTCACCATCAGGAAACTGTTCAGTTGTTGTGTACTAAGTTTCCTTAAATGTTAAGGTAACACTGGTCTTATAATTGGACCACTATCCATATAATCAAAATTAAGAGAACAACAACAACAAAAACAATCAAGAAACTTTACAGTAGCAGGTATGGTGGCTCATACTTATAATCCCAGCAACTGTGGAGGATTGCTTGAGGCCAGGAATTTGAGACCAGCTTGAGCAACATAGCAAGACTCCATTTCAATCAATCAATCAATAGAAATAAGTTGGGAATGATGGTGAATCCCTGTAGTCCCAGCTATGTGGGAGGCTAAGGAGGGAAAATTGTTTGAGTTAGAGGCTGCAGTGAGTTATGATCATGGCACTGACACAGCCAGACACTGTCTTGAAAAATAATAATAATAATAATGATACTGCCAGAAAAGGAAGGTCTGGGTACTATAAATAAATATAAAAAGGCAGGTGTGAATAAGACTCATAAGGTAAAGTAAGGAATATTATGTCTGCAATTTTTCACAACAGTGTTAACTTCCTGAATGTATTAAATCTGCTTTCTTGAAAAGAGATTCACTAGTATTTTTCTAGTTATTCATAAGAGTATGCAAAAATTGAAACCATATTCACAAGAATTAAAAGACATTCCTTTCATTCTAGATTTTTTAACAAAGACTTAAACATTATATATAGAAACATTCCACTTTAATCAACCTTACTCATTATCCTTTACTATTTGGTCCCAGACTCTTAAGCAAGACTCAAACTCACCTTTGCCTTCAAAGAGCACTAGGCCATTATAAGATGTTCTCCCATGTCTCAAGTCAATGTAGTCATTCACTGAACAAGCATTTCTTGAATGCCTTATATACTAAGTTCCATTCTGGGCAGTTCAGATTCATTAGGGAACAAAATGGACCAAAAAAAAGCTCCTCCCTCATGAAACTTACATTCCAGGAGGGGAAGATAAACAATAAGTAATAAATATTAATAAATTAGAAAGGGGAGATGATAAAAAATAGAACAGAATAATCTGGAGAGAAGAGATAGGTGGTGTAACTAGGAGGCAGAAGATGAAAGAATCAGATATGCAGCTATTTAGGAGAAGAATGTTCCAGCAAGAAGGGAATCCCTAAGGCAGAAAGAAGCCTAAGGAGTGAAACCTGAATTTGGGCAAGAGATAGCAGGTAGTGGACAAATCAGGCCATTATAAGGATGTTGGCTCCTACTCTGGGTGACATGGCAAGTTATTCCAAAGTCTGGAGTACAGGATAAATAAAATATTGGTTGGCTGCTTGTTTGTTATTTTCATCCCTTATTCCTTCCTGTCTCCATTGTCAAGCACAATTATTGGCATAAAAGAGGTTTTTAATATCCATTTTTAGACCGCATTCTAGCCTGCGCAATAAAACAAGAATCCCATTCTCTCTCCCTCTTCCTCTTCCACTTTCTTTCTCTCTTTCATTCTTTTGCTCTTTCTTTCTTTCTTCTCTTCTCTTTTTTCTTTCAAAATAAAAAATAATAAATATTAAATATAATATTAAAATATTAACATATAAACCGGATTAGCAGTCAGACAGTGCATGGTAAGGAAAATGATATTGGAATATTGATAATTCATGCAATGTCAAAAACATTTGGTAAAACTGTCACCTGGGGCCAGGCACGGTGGCTCACACCTGTAGCCCTGGCACTTTGGAAGGCCAAGGTGGGCAGATCAGTTGAGGCCAGGAGTTCAAGACCAGCCTGGCCAGCATGGTGAAACCCCGTATCTACAAAAAATACAAAAATACATACCTGTAGTCCCAGCTACTTGTGAGGCTAAGGTATTAGAGAATTGCTTGAACCTGGGAGGCAGAGGTTGCAGTGAGCTGAGATTGTGCTACTGCACTCCTACCTGGGCAACAGAGCGAGACTCTGTCTCACAAAAAAACAAACAAAAAAACTGCCATCTGCAATAACTTGGGAGGCAGATGATATGCTGTTATGGGTTGAATTGTGTCCCCCAAAAGAAATATCTTAAAGTCTTAAACCCCAGTACATGTGAATGTGACCTTATTTTGAAATAGGATCTTTGCAGCTACACTCAAGTTAAGAATGGATTATTTGAGTAGGCCCTATTCCAACATGACTGGCCTCCTTGTAAGAGGGAAATTTGTACATAGAGATACATATGCACAGAAGGAAGATGATTTGAAGACACACAGAAAGACACCATGTGAAAACAGAAGTAAAGGTTGGAGCCATGCCTCAACAATCAAAGGGACATCAAGGTAGCTAGAAGAGAAGCATGGGACACACTTTCCCTCAGAGCCTTGCAGTAAAATTCAACCCTGTCAACACTTTGATTTCAGACTTCTAATCCTCAGAACTGTGAGACAATAAATTTCTATTGTTGTAAGTCACCCAATTTGTGGTATTTTGTTACGGTAGCCCTAGGAAATTATTAATAGTCCATAGGTGTATTGAATTTGTTGCTCTAGGGGAAGTGATTAGCATTAGAGTATCACTATATTTTTATTATCATTGGTTTGCAGTGTCTAATTTTTAAGCATAAATGAAAGGGAATACAGAGTCCAGAAATATGAAGCATCCTAGAGTTAGAACAGCTGATTGCTTCAGATCCCAGTTAGTAAGATAAAAAATTAAAAGACTTTGACCAGCAAGGCGGCAGAAAACATTCTCAGTTGTGATCAACTGAGAATGTAGGGTCAATCCCTACAGCAAACCCAACTGTACAGCAAAGATCACATTAATTGGTGTGATCTTCCTAATCATTGTTTTAGATTATATTAAGGCAATGTATTAAACTGAGACAGACATCAGGAAAATAAACCAAAAAATAAGGCATATTTTACAGCTATGATTAAAAAAGATTTTTGTAGTTATTTACATGTGGAACTGACTGAAACCAAATAGTTAGAAGCCTACTGATTTGCTGAGATAAATCATATTGCCAAAGAAACCATGAGCCTTTGATGGTCTGAACTGTAAAACAAACTTCATGTTTTCCACTTGCTCTAGCTAGAAGCAGTTGAGAAAGCTATACATATTTCTTAATTTCCATTTCAAATATGGTCCAACAGAATAATAAACCAAAAAAAAAAAATCTCCCAGTGTTGAGCCAGATGCTGTAGAGGAAAAATGGACACTGGAATTCTTCTCAAAAAGGGAGATCAAGCCTTAATCAAGCAACTCTCCCCACCTTTAGGTTAGACAGACTTCAGAATGTTTGTCTTAAGCATAGATCTGTAGATTACAGGCCAGGTGCATGTATACTGTTTTTATAAATAAAGCTTTATGGAAATATAGCTAGGCTTTATATATTCTCTCTGGCTGCTTTTGAACTACAATGGTATAGTTGAATAATTGCAGTGGGCAGTATATAGCCTGCAAACCTAAAATATTTACCATTTTAGGAAATAGAAATTGTCCTCTAGGAAAGTCTTTGCTTGGGAGGCTGAGGTGATAGGATTGCTTGAGCCCTGGAGTTCAAGACCAACCTGGGCAACTTAAGCAGATTCCATCTCAAAAGGAGAAAGAGAGAGAGAAGAGAAGAGGAAGGGAGGGAAAATTATTTGCTGACCCCCTGGCTTAAAGGATTTTTATATGCTCTGAATAAGTAACTGCTAAATCTTTTATTTTTCACTTTTCTGAATGGGCAATATTATTGAAGTTATTTTGTTCTTGTTGCACCACTGTATATTGGGTGCATAAGATTGGAGTGGCGTGACACTTGCAGAAAACTTGCCTAATTCTTAAGGGATCACTATGGATAGAACTGAGCATCACCAAGAGATTCTGAACTTTGAGTTGTACACCACAATTGAATTAGACTTTGTCTCACCTGTGAGAGAAAAAAATGATATTTGGAGGCCAGAAATGTGTACTGTGGTATAAGTAATTCTGTGTATTAACTAAATGACATTTCTTCTTCTTCCTGACCTCAAAGTTAGACTTCATTATCCAACTTCCTGGCAGTTAGGTGGGGACAAGAGACTAAGTTCTAGTCAAAGGAACTGACCCAGTATTGGAGAATTGAGGAAGGCTTCCTAGTAGAGGTGATGCCCACACTTGACCTTGAATTAGGAAAACCCACAGAAAGAAAAAGGGAAATAAAGCAAGGAGATAATAAAAATAAAGATGCAGAGGCAAGAAACGGCAACATATTTTTTCAGTGGACTTGAAGCAGGTGTTGATATTAATTTTACATAAGAATAGGCAGAAATGAAGGTCAGAACCAGATCATGATGAATCACACATTCATCATGTTGGGAGAACAACAGGGTGAAGAGAGCAGTAGAATAGCTCATAAGTGTTTGTAGATCTTATACATTTGTGGGATTCATCTCAGATTGCTCAGATTACTGCTGATGGCCTGGGAAGAAGTCGGTTTGCCCAAGTCCTTTGTCCTCATGAGCTATTGCTCAGGTCCCAGCTCACAGCTCCTACCCCACTGTGGCAGATGACATGAATGGTCAACTTGTTTGATTTCTTTAGACAGATGGAACGTTAGAAAGCCTATTGCTAAGGTTCCAGTAAAGGAGTTTCATTATTTGAATAAGACTCCACCAGTCTGACACACTCATGCAGGGTTTTAATTTGAAATGTAGTTAAGAGCAGAGAGAAACAGCTGAAAGGCATTCAGTCAGCTTGCGCCCACCCTGGCTGACTTGGCATGGTTCCAGAGCAGGCAGCAGAACTCTCTCACCCTGAACCGCTGGATCCAGCAGCAGCACACACAAGAGCCCAATTGTGTGGTGCGGTTTGGGGCTTTCCTGGAAACATAGAGTCTGTTTCTTCAGGCTACTCAATGATTCTGTGCTGTTTAATAAATCCATCTCCATTTAAACATGCTGAAGTGGGTTTTATTGTCTGTAACTAAGAACTAGGGCCAATACATTCACCAGATAAGTTTCCAGCACATATCATATTGGCACTGTGCTTTAAAAAGATTTATTCACCCAACTAACAATTATTGAGGCCTTACCATGTGTTGGATACTGTGTATCACCCTGGGTATGTTAATAATTTGTTTATTCATTTAATAATAATGTATTAACAATACTTGGAATGTGGAATTTACAGCATGAGGTTTAAATGAAAAGGAATATAAACATTTTAAATGTAAAGTACAGTTACATTCATACAATTGTTCGTTGTGTTATCTGTGATACTTAAAGAAGTATATGTAAATGAAACCTTTCCTCAAAAGGACTGGATTATCAAGTAGGTTTCCCACCACTAGTTGTTCAGAGACAGAATAATTTGACACAGATATTGTGTAAGAGATTTCTGCATTGCAGTGAAGTTTGATTAAATAATACCCTGAAAATATCTGCTTATCCAAGGAGGGAATCCATATTTCACCATCAAACCAAAGCAACAACAATTTGCGGTGGACTCTCTCTACGATTCTTCATCTCCTTTATACATGCAGTTGGTGCTAGTCTGTGGCTTATTCTGGGAGACAGATGTAGCTTGAAGGATTTCTTCCTCCTTGTACTTAATTCTTCCTGCCCTGATATGGCATTCTGTTTCCGAACATGGCAAGTATCTCCCCCCTGGTGCCGCCCCCACCTCACCCACACTAGGGGAGTGTGGGAGAGCAGTATGCAGCCAATGTGGACACTCTGTTCTATATTTTTGTCTCCTCCTCCAGGTGTCTGAACCTATCCTTACTGGTAATTAAAGTACCAGATTCTAGTTGAAAAAAAAGAGAAAAAAAAAAGAAACCCACAGTTTTGCAAAACTGCATCTCCAGTCAGACTCCTAATATTCTGTATCATTAGTCACAGCTCATTTGGTTGTGTTGTGATGGTAGGAATGGTTTGGTGTGTCTCCCATTGGAAGAAAAATGAGTTTCAGCAAAGAGAGCTACATGTTCATGTTCCTAATATAAAGTCAGTTTATCTAATCCTAGAGAGTTGCAGTTTGAACACTTTGATATTCAGGGATCACATAAGGAAAACAATAGTAGGCTTAATGAAGAAATGTTCCCGGTGATCTGCGAGTGTCTCTGTCTAATGAACAATTCACTTAACGATCAAGGTCATCTACACAGGTCCTTTCTGCCTGAAATTGCTGCCCACATGAGAGACTCAAATCTGGTTGGTCCCATTGGCTGTTACCGAATATTGAAATGTGCCCCTGAAAAATATGACTTAGGAGAAGCCTGAAAATAAATACTAATCAGTGTGGCCAGGACCCAGAAGAATCTAGCTTAGTCTTGATGAAAACCAGGCAGTGGGCCAACTCCTTTTATATTTGGTTTTCATGAGAATCTGTCTATGGGGGAGCTCTGAGTGTTTTTAGTGCAATAATAAGCTTGTGTTCTCTGAGCCAATTAGTATGTAATTAGGTGTTGGCTAATAAGGGGGAGGATAAAAGGTGGAGCTGGCAGAGAAAGCTGGTGTGGGTGTGACTCATGTGTATGCAGGTCGTGAAGCGGCACGTTGAGAACTAAATTGAATTTCTAAAACCCAATAATTTGTTACACACTATTAGTAAGTTCTGTGCTAGACTTTCAGGAGCTTTTTCATGTTTCTATTGAAATATGTTTATATTCCTCTCTGCAAAATAAGATGGGTTCAGCACATGCATATTAACCTTTTTCCCTGGCCATCTTCTAAAAGTTTAAAATGAGAATTGGTTGGGTTGCTTGTTAGTATTGAGTTACCTGTAAGAGGGACAAAAGAAAACCACTGGTTTGTTCTTCCGCTCAACATGTATTTCTTTACATGTTCATCAGTGAACTAAACAAAGATGCCTGCCCTCTTGGAGTTAGCGTTCTAATGAGCAGAGATGGGTGAACAACAAACATAAATATGGAAATTATATACTACCTTAAAAGGTGATGAAGAAATTTAGGGTGTGACAGGGGATCACCTCCCAACACACACAATGTTAAGGGATGTGTGTAAGTTTCAAAAGACAAACTTCCCTAAGAAGGTAAGATCTGAGCAAAGACTTGAAGGACTTATGAAAGGAAAAGGTTGGGGAAATGGGGGAAGAGTTGACATAAATAAGTAACGTCATGTGCCTAAAATGACTAGTGATTCAGTAAAGACCAAATGAAGACAAAAAAA
Organism: Cheracebus regulus; assembly: GCA_963574635.1. NCBI lineage: Eukaryota > Metazoa > Chordata > Mammalia > Primates > Pitheciidae > Cheracebus > Cheracebus regulus. The sequence continues at coordinate 82,381 of CAUYQU010010214.1, read as the reverse complement.
TTATTTTTCTAATTCTTTTCATATTTGATGTTTGTGAGAGTCTGCATTGGTGCAGGCACTTTCGGTGTTTCTGTGGCAAGAGGCTCTTGATCTCGCTCTCAGATGAATTTTTGTTAGTTTGTTTGTTCTTTAAAAAAGGAACAGGGCGGACAGCAAGGAAAATAAAGAGAAATATAGCCTTCGTGAATGGGAAGAAACTGTGGTTTGTTTCAGTTGCATAGGTGGGCCAAATAGTTCTGGGTTTTTTTGTTTTTTGTTTTTCATCAGGCAGTAAACGTGTTTTAATTCTGAGTCCTTCCCAGTACACTAGACACTGTGATGTGAGCATTTTATGAAAATACCCTTCACCATGTCTCTCGTTAACTCATTCTGGTCTCCTTAAAGCTGCATAATTAGGAAGGTAATTTTCTTGGTTATCCTAACTTCTGTGTTTCAGGGAGCAACTGCAAGTGAAAGCACCCGCGAGAGTGTAAAATACTTTAAAGATGTAAGGTACTACTTTACTGTTAATCTGTGTTGTTTTAAAAAAAAAATTTCTAAATGATGATGAATGTGTTTGTTCTCCTTCTCCAGGCAAGGAAGATGCTAATTTGATTTGAGTTAACCTGATGAGTTTTTGCAGCTGTCAAGGGGTCTAAAATTGAGGTAAGCCCCAAATGATGAGTAAATTCTGATATTATGGTCTGTTTTTCACCACACTAATTCAGTAAGGCATCGTCCCCACTACTTATCAAAGTATGTCTCACATTGCCTGTGCCAAAGGATTCACCAATGGCAGAAACCAGAAAAATCAAATCCTTTTATTCATAATCTCTTCATATTACCACCTATTACATTCATACATCATCAAAGAAACCACATTACAAGGAGATGTTTGCTTTTGCTGTCCTGTGCCTCTGGCAAGCTGATAATCTGAAACTAATATCCTTTTATTATTTATACAACATTTGGCGAGAGTGGAATAAGCACTAGTAAAAAGTGTTTATCTTTTGGCTTTGTTTTTAATTTCTACTCAAGAGTGCTTCTTTATTGGAAAGGGAACCAATATACACATCTCCAATTATGTAAGGAGTTTCATGTGAAAATATGGTTTGACATCATAGATCCAAATTATTCCAGTCATATTTAGTCCCTCTTATAACTAGTTCTGTGGTAGTAGCCTCACCAAACTCTTGCTTAAAATCTACTCACTGTGAACTTCCTTTCCAATTTAACTTTGCTCTTTCATAAGATTCTGCTAATTCATTGACTTCTCCCAGTCATCAAAGTTAACTGCAGGTGAACATTTTATTTTTGAGCAGACAGACTTTACATTAATATTGCTATTTGTGTATAAAGGTGACCTTACTGACTGGCCAGCCTTGGGGCAGATGTTTTGATTTTTTTCTCCAGCAATGGGTATAGATTTATTCTGGCATACTTATGCCCTTGCCGAGTAAAGCCGAGGCCATGAATCAGAGTAGGGCTGATTGGCCTCCATAGAGCATTGACCACAAAACCATGCACTCATTAGCACCATGGGCTAATCTGCTGCACTAATGGTTACAGATGTTATGTTTATTATCCAAGTCAAAGCTGACCTTTGCAAAATAGAGCAGACACTGTGCTAAGCACCAGATATAGACCATTTTTTATGCTCTACAACTCAATAAGATTGGTAGTCTTAATCTATTTAGAGTGAGATGATGAATACTTAAAAGGTTTAGGTAAATTGTCCAACGTGACAATAAGTAGTGAACTCAAGATTCAAATCCAGCTTTAATATAGAGCTGTCTTTTTTTTTGGAGACAGAGTTTTGCTCTTGTTTCCCAGGCTGGAGTGCAGTGGTGTGATCTCCACTCACCGTAACCTCTGCCTCCTGGGTTCAAGTGATTCTCCTGCCTCAGTCTCCCAAGTAGCTGGGATTATAGGCATGCACCACCACACCTGGCTAATTTTGTATTTTTACTAGAGAAGGGGTTTCACCATGTTGGTCAGGCTGGATTCAAGCTCCCAACTTAGGTGATCTGCCCGCCTCAGCATCCCAAAGTGCAGGGATAACAAGTGTGAGCCACCACACCCAGCTGGGTCATCATTTTTAACCTCTACACTAAACTGTGTCCTTCATTAATGGTATACCTAAATTTTAGCCTGTAATCTATACTGTAATCTAGCACTATAATCATCAGGAAGAAGATGACTTCTATAGTAGGGCTATGCTATACTATCCTTGACCAAGAAAGATCTCAAAGCTTCAAGCAAACTCTCAAAGCTTCAGATCAGACTTCCTCTTAAGAGATAGCCATAGAGAATTTAGGCCAATATAAGGACAATAAACTGTCCTGATATTTGAAATATTTTCTGTAAGAAAAGATTTATCAGGAAATTGATTTACTGAATGGCCATCAGGGCACCATTACATCCACTACTGCTTCAGTGAGCTGAACCAATTGGGTCCTTATTCCTCATAAGCAGGTTGCTTACTGAAATCTAATTTATTGAATTCATAGAATTTTGATTTATAGTATAGTGTGTACCCAACAAAAGCAAAATAATCTCAATTTCCAAGATAAACTTAAAAAATTGTACAATTCATTGAACAGCTTACTCTACTGACAATGAATAAATATATGTTATACGTTAAGATGGTTTTGTAATTAGGGGAAAAAGGAGATTCTCCTCATTTAAAAAAAAATAGTAGGCAAGTGAAAAAATCAGAAAACAGAATGGATTTAGAAATTGCATTATTTTTTCAGCTTTGAAGGCTTTCAGTTATTTTAAAGAGAAATTTAAACTTTTGAGCTTCAGAGGGGAAAATGGTCCATCAGTAGTCACAAAAATAAAATGTAAACTAATTTTTAAGAAACAAAATATGAAATGTTCCACAATATTTATTTTTGTGTGGGTATTTCTTCTTTTTTGCTTTTACTTTGAGCAAGAAACACAAAGTGTCATGACATAATTACGAGTAGTAACAAATTTTTTATAAGACTGGAAAACATTGCTCTCAGACAAGTTTGAAATCAAATCTCAATTCTAACACTTACTGTGTTAATTTACATGAGTTAGTTAACTCTCTAAGTCCTAAAAAATGTGAAATATAAAGTAGGATACTCTCCCATAGAATCTTGGAATAACCAAATTGTGGTAGACTATGTATGCAAAGGGGTCAGCATAGTGCATGGCTTATAACAAGTTCTTGATAAGTGTAAATTGCAATCTTTTTAAAATCTCAATTCTCTATTTTAGCCAATGAAAGCAAAATTCAATAGAAGGAAGGAAAAAAGGAAGAAGACAGCATTAAAGAAGGAGGAGATCAAGGTAATTTTACAAGAGACTGTAGAAAAATACAGAAAGTAACAGGAAAAATATGTTTTTTTACAGAAACATAATATTTGGTGCTTTCAAAGCTTTAAGAAAGTTAATTAATAATGTAATACCCAAATTTCATAATGGGAACTAAGAATTCTCAACATAAATAATGAAAGTATTTCAACTGATACTTAAAAGATGGACACACAAGACTTCCTGAAGGCTTTTTGAAAAATTTCCAACAAAGAAAGCCCAAAATTTCCATTTTGAGGAATATGACATCTAATTACACAGGGAAAGCCTTTCTACTTTCATTGAACATCATCTACATAACATAACCTTTTAAGAAAGCATTGTTAAAGCACTCTAAGCTATATATTGTTTCAAAACTCTAAGAATAAATTAAGATTATTACCACTTGGAATTTCCCTATCATGTCACCATCTGAGTAACAGACATAGCCACATTTCTAAACGTTGCTCCACTACTGACAAGTCACATTTGATCCTGACAGAAGTGGCTTCAGTTTTTGTTTCTGTTTTTGTTTCTCAGCTATCTAGCATCATTCTGGGCTTACTAACACCTTTGGCTTTGGGATTGGAATTTTTTGATGTGACCAAATAGCCATTTATGTTCTCAAAAAGCTGGAATAGAAATATCCTATGGTGAAAGAAAAGAATGGACCATGATGAAAATTTCTACATTAGAAAAGTTGAGAGTAATTATGTCCTTCTCCATATCTAGCCCCCACTCCTTACCCATTTCACTACATTTAACACATCAGTCAAGGGACTGATATGTTTTAAATAGCAAATAAAGAATCTTCCAAGAACCCTAACTATTTGAACATTGCTTCTATGGTCTAAGCAGTTGAGCCCTTGCCTACCCTTAGTAGGGCAAGAAAGAGACCTTTGCTCCTAAGCTTTTGATGCCAAATACATTCTTCTTTCTACTTACATTAGTGCCAACCATAAGATCGAGATTGTAAATACCTGAATCTCTTTTAGCTGGATCACATTTGATGGGCAGTAGCTATGATCAGAGTAACCTAGTTGCTCATTATGTAGTGAACAGTGCCCAGGGCAGCCTGGGGCTATGGAGTGACCTCATATGATTAAATTACAAATGTTTACTCTTGATGAGACATTTATAAGTTGGTATATCATTTCTACTGCAAACAACTACTCTTGACTTATGATTTTCACAGTGGAAAAATAACACCTAAATAAGGAACTAATGGAGGTAAGGGTTTGGTGTGTATGTGCACTGTGCACTCTCTGATCACAGCTGGGATTTTTTTCCCCCTTAAATTGTTTGAAGTTATTATACTATATCACTTTGTAGTAACAAATATTGTTGAGATGACAGAATTATTATTTAAGTGAAACATTGTAAGTTTTCTATAATAATAACTTCATTGTACCTTGTTGGAAAATCATGTAAGAGAGACATCTAAAATGTCATATTCAGTGGCAGTGTATTCATCAGACCATGGCTGTAAGACAAGATGCCCCACTGGGATTCTGGATAGAAATTAATGGTCTTTGTGCCTAGATGTGAGTGGATCCAAGGGTACCAACAGGTATGCTGAGGTACCCAGGGACTCAGAACCTATTACCACACCCATGGGCATGAGGGGCTAAAAGAGAGATCATGATGTCACTAGAGCCCAAATGACAGTTGGAGCCAAGAAAGGAGGAGAGCATGACAAAAGCAACCACTCATAGAGCCCCCAATGTTGAGGAAGAGAGAGTAGGAAAAAAGAACTTTGAAGTCTCCCTGCTTCCACTCTCAGATCCCTTTCCTGTGTCTTCCACTGGTAGATCCAACCAGAAGACAGAGGGAAAAGGTGCTCTGCTTAGGTAGTCAGTAAGAGTCAAATTTCTGGAGCAAAAGCAAGGTAGAAAAGGGTGAGAAGTTTAGGGGTGAAGATGTGGCACAAAATGTGAAATAATCACAACTCCAGTGCTGGTGAGCCCTAGTGTTTGCTTTTGGTCTGCTCAACATTTTTAACCACTTGGGTAAAGAAATAGTGCCAGAATATTAGACTGTGAATAGCAAAAGCTGAAATCTGTGATTAACCAACAAGTCTTCTAATAAGATGTAAAATTATCTGGACAGATAGAAACCTACAAAACAAAATTTAATAAGAAAATCAGGTAAGTTTCCCAGTTAGGATAATAAAAAGTATTTTTTAGGATAATGGGAGAGGTGGGAAAAGTGCTTGATGGCAGTACACATCCTAAAAGACATGAATGTCAATTAATGATGGGTCATGATTGCTTTGCAAGCAAATGTAATCTGAGGTTGCATTTTCAGTGGCTGCTAAACATCTCCAGCTACCTATTCTACATGCTCCTCAAACGCAGCTTGCCAAAGCCTAATCCTGTTGCCTTCCCAATCTCCCTGCAAAACTGTTGGAACTCCTCTGTTCTTTCTTTGGTTATTGGTATACTGTCCACAGGGTTGTCAGCTAGGAGCCTTGGAATTATCATGTTTCTCCTTCCCTTCCCATGTTTAATGCATCAATAAATCATGCTGATTCTATCTCAAGACATCACTGGCATACTGTTGTATTTCTGTACTTCATTGTCCTTGACTTTTTCAAGCCCCACTGTTTCCAGTCTCTAGATTTCTATAACAGCTTTCTCATTTTCCTGACTTCAGTCCACTCTCCCTATAGCTGTCAGTTACCTTCAGATAAACGGGCATTTGTCAGCCCTAACTTTAAAAACTCTGTTTTCATGGAGGTATTTAGGATTAAGGGTGGACTCACTACTTAGTATAAAAGACATGTTCCAGTCTTATGTCCATGTAGGATTTCTCTTCTAGTACATACACATCTTTACCCCAGCAACAAGGAACTGCAGTTCTGCAGATGCCACAAGGCTTTGTGCTTTTGTGCTTGTGTGTTGCCTGTTTGAAGTGCTTCTCCTCCTCTGCCACTCTTGACACACCTCTATTCAGCCTTCCTGACACCTCTCAAGCATCTACCTCTGATTTCCCCCCTTGAAAGAGTGCAACCACAATTCTTTGCTCTAACTTCTGCAATAACACTTACCTTTTGTATGTATCCTTCCACCACTATTTCTAATTTATTTTTACTCCCCTAGCACTCAGTAGAATATCTTCCATATAGAAGATATTCAGTTGAATCTTTGTTGACTTATGAGTGCATTAATTAATTGAAGTGTATTGTCTAGAATATAGAAGCTAATTACATCACTACATTGGTTAAGCTACATGTTTTTTGCTTGACTTGGCCATTTTAAGAAATTCACAAACTATATTATAACCAGAAGATAATATATGGCATACAGACCATATCATATTTGGTCCTTCTATTAGTCTTTCTTCTGAAATAGGAATAAGATAATTTATTCTGAGGCTACCTCACATTTCTAATCATATGACAATATCAAGGCAAAATTAGTCCTCATGTTATGAAGTTGATATACGGCTATGCAGCATATAACATTTGAGTCAATGAATACGTAAAGCATGGTGGTCTCATAAGACTTTAGTGGAGCTAAAGAATTCCTATCACCTAGTGATATTGTACCCTTGTAACATTGTAGGACAATGCATTACTCATATTTTTATGATGATGCTGGTATAAACAAATCTACCGTGATGCCTATCATATAAAAGTATAGCATATACAATTATGTACAGTACACAATACTTCATAATGATAATAAATGATTATGTTACTGGTTAATGAATGTACGATACTATTTATTATTTGTGAGTACACTCTTTCTACTTATTAATATTAAAAAGTTAATTGTAAAACAACCTTAGGCAGATCCTCCAGGAGGTATTCTAGAAGAAGTCATTGTTATCATGGGAGATAACAGCTCCCATATGTGTTACTGCCCCCGAAGACCTTCCAATGGGACAAGATGGGGAGGTAAAAGACGGTGTGATGTTGATGATCCTGGCCCTGTATAGGCCTAGTTTAATGCATGTGTTTATGTCTTAGTTTTTAATAAAAGTTTAAAAAGTGGAATAAAAATAATTTTAAAAATAGAATAAAACCTTATAGAATAAAGATATAAAAAATATTTTTGTATAGTTGTACAATGTGTGTCTTAAGCTAAGTGTTATAAAACAATCAAAAGTTTTTAAAAACTGAAAAGCTTGTAAGTTGAAAAAGTTACAGTAAACTAAGGTTAATTTATTATTGAAGAAATTTTTTATAAATGTAATGTAGCCTAAGATTATAGTATTTATAAAGTTTATAGCAGTGTACAGTAATGTCTCAGGTCTTTACATTCACATACCACTCGCTCACTGACTCATCGAGAGAAACTTCCAGTCCTGCAAACTCCATTTATGATAAGTGCCCTATATAGGGGCACCATTTTTTATCTTATGCCATATTTTTACTGTAATTTTTCAATGTTTATATATGTTTAGATATGTACTTATCACTATATCACAATTACCTGTACAGGTTTGTAGCCTAGGAGCAGGAGGCGATATCAAATAGCCTAGGTGTGTAGTAGGCTATACAATCTAGGTTTCTGTAAGTTCGCTCTACAATCTTTGTAGAATAACAAAATGACCTAATGACACATTTCCCATAACACATCCTTGTTGATAAGTGACTCATGACAGTATTAGAGCAAATGCATGCAAAGTGTTTACATACTTGACACACACTAAGTATTCAATAAATATACGATTAAAATTATTACTGGGATTTTTAGTAGCAGGATGTAACACTATTATCATATACTTTTTACTTAAAATGTTCTCTTTACCAATTTGCAAGATAGGAGTCCTGCATAAGATAGCTGTACCTATGCAAATTAACCCTTAGGTAAGAACAGTACTTTTCACTCAATTATATCAAGAGAAGAAAACTTCTAATTCCTTTTGCTTTCAGGTTGGTTTCTCCTAAATGACCCCAGATGTTATGGTTTACCTCTCTCTGCATTAAATGTCATTTCATTGCAAGCTACAGAAACATATTCAGCATAACTAATATAGTAACTGCAATGTATTGGGAAGACACCAGGGATTTGCCTGAAACCTGCCATCAGGAAGGACAGCCAGGTTTCACAGGAAGTGGTCAGCCTCTGCTCCCCTTGGCACCATCATCATTTGCTCTTGTATTTCTGTGTGTATCAGCTGATTTTTCATACTCCAGGATTAGCTTTGGCTATTCCTCAGGGCACATGTTGGGCAATGCCATCACCCCCAGGATTGTACTGCTTCCCAGCCCAGTGTCCCAGATAACAGGCTGTGTTCTCTAAATACCAATGGCACATTTCTAAGAATTAAATTTATTGGTCTTGTTTGAGCCCATTATCTTCCTATGACCAATCTACTATGGCCAGTAACAGTGAGAACAAACTCTCCTGCAGGAATCTATCCCTGTCCTAAGTAGCATGACTTTCAGGGAAGCTGGGATGGCCAGCTATCTCAACTCTTCCTACTCCACAGTGCAACTGCCCATGATGCCCAAGGCAGGAAACGAAAAGAGGTTTAGTCCCATTCTTTAAAAATTTTCATATATAAAGCCTTTTTCCTTAAGTCTAAATTAAACACTTTGTTATTGTTTAATAACCTCAATTCTTTTTCTGTTTCTACTGCATGTAAAATTGCCTGGTCATGTTAACTCTGCATAATAACCTTTCAAATAAGATTACCAATTTCATTGCAGCAAAAGACTCTGGGAAATTATTTTTATTTCAATTTCCAAATGTTTAAAGATAAAGAATTATAAATTTGCACTAATTTGACTATTATAAATACCTCTCTGGAGACCTCTGGGCTAGGAGGGCCATTTGCTGATATCTGGGAAGGGAGTAGAACTATGAGAAAATCACCTCTCCATATAGAATAGGCCATAAGTTATATCCAGGCAAAACCTGGCTCAGCTGCCAAGAAAGAGAAAAGATAAACAGAATTGGATTTTAAACCAGAAGGATGGTGATCCTCTTTCTAATGATAATAGGAGCTGATGTTGTGTGAGGGAATGGAAATGCTAATAATGTGGGGAAGAAGAAAATGATGTGCTTGACCCAAAGTACACTAGAAGGGCATAGAGTCAGCGATCCAGGTAGGACTGATGCATCAGAGAAACTGGCCTTCTGGAAAGACAGACACTGACTTAGTATCTGGCAATAACCACATGATTAGGAAGTTCCATCAGAAGAGAAAAGTCAGGATTTTCTCAAGGGAAAAAATGCAAGATTTATAATAGTAAAAAACACAAAGAGAAGCAAGAATAGACCTTCCTGGTTCCAGGAACAGTGGAATAGTCAGCATGAGGTGATGGAGGTCTCTCTGCAAGTTCAGGGCAGGATGGCAGGAAGCCAGTGGCACATGCACAGGCAAGAGAAAAACTTTCTTTTATTCACAAGTTTTCAGGAAACAGTATATCTCAAGAGAGCAGAACTAGTGGACAGAGTACAAGCAGCAAGTTCTGATGCATGCAAAAACCTGAGACCCCTCCAGACACCCTGACAGGGGTGTGGACAAGGAAAGGGTAGGACACCAGGAGTAGAGTTGGAGTTCTAATTAGATCTTCCTCTTTCCAGGCTAAGGCAGAGTCACAGGCTTCCATAAGTCAGTGAAGGACACGGGAAGGGCAGCCAAAACTGAGAACAAGACTAGCACCAGATTTTGGAGTGGTGGCAATCAGATTGGAAATTCAAGATTTTCTGGATAAAACTACGTGAACTTAGATGTTACTAGATGTCTATGTGTCTTAATTTTCTCACCTGTAAATTTGAAATAGTAACAATCTCTATCTCATAACGCTATGAGAATTAAATAATATATAAATTATGTGTTGTTAACACAATGTGTGTATATATATGGGCAAGTAAGGGGCAAAATTTAGAATCATTTATAATAGATAGAAAAAACTCAAATACTAAGATTCTTTAAAATTCTAAAACGTTTCTCCATACCTTTTTTCCTATTTACCCAGTATTTAGATGGGACAGAAAAGAAATGGGAATTTTCAAAATGATCTCTAGAGAAATACATTCTCTCAGACATTTTTAGTGGGATGAAAATTGGTTTAAACTTTTGATGGGCAATTTTTTAATGTTAATCAAAATTTTAATTTCATAAACATTTTGTTGGAGGAATTCAGCTTCTAAAATATAATATAGCTGTATTCACAATGAGACAATGATTTTCACCACAGCATTTTTCTGCAATAACACAAAAAATTAGCCCAAACATCAATTAAATCAAAATTGATTTAAAAATTTTCAGCACATCCATAAAATAAAGTACTTTGTAAAAGTTAAAAAGAATAGTGTAAACTTACACTTGTGGCCAAGATACATTAACAGTGACTGGACTTATTCTCCTACCTGAAACAACCGAGAAACAGACATTTGAACCAGGCAGTGAAGAATAGCAACGCTTGGGAGAATAGAACAAATGAGAGGAGCCCTGCTGTTGCTTCATCTTACTGCCTTCAGAGAGTTTCCGGGATACAGTCCACGGGAGTGGCCAGGGGAACTCTAGCAATACCTGGTGGACATTCTAAGAAGATGGAGATGAGAGTTTGGGAAAACCAAGATCATGAAAGCTCACAGGACAAAGCACTAGAGTAGAGAGAGCTTCACCGAGAGAGAAGACGAAGTCTTCAAAAGTTCTTCAAGTATTCAGCTGAGTAATGGTTAGTGCATGCACCTGAGACAAAAAGAGTCATAACAAAGGATTAAAGGCAGCAGTGCCTTCTGCTCATATAGAGCTGAAAATAGTGCCTCCTCCCACCAGTCAAACTGTAAGGTCTCAAGATTCACAGGGCATTGGGTAAAGAACGCAGGAGCATCTTAAATCAGAAATGCAGAATCATTTGCCTTGCACTTAGCAATGTTCTGATCACACTTAAATTTTAAAAGCAACAATTGAAATGATAAATTGTTTTCAAGTAACTTAACTGCATCACAGAAAAGAAGTTCAAAAGTATTTACAGAAGCAAAAAATAAATATAGCACCCAACAAGGTAAAATTCAAAATATCTGGAATCTAATAATCAATAATTACCAGGTATGCAAACAAACTAGAAACATTTCTATTAGAATCAGACTATAAGAGCCTCAGTGGCAGAGCTATGTTTTCCATTTTTTTCCCCCTGTTTCCTATGATGGCTTTGTACTTAGTAGCCACGTAAGTCCACCTGTGGTCAGTATACTCTCAGCATGCTGTGTTCACCACTCTGGTGTTCAAGAATTTGTTGACTGTTTTTAAAAATGATTGCAACTCTGTTATAAATTCCAAACCTGCGGAGCTTTTAAGATACAGAACAAAAGAATGAATGAATCAGAAATGATGAATGCCTGTAAAGCTTCCTAGCTCAAGAGAAGTCTAAGAAGCTGAGTTGATTGAACCAGAAGAAAAAGGATGACTCAATGCTTATTTTAGAATAGCAGAGTTAATAGGTGTTCTGTATTTGGATCCATTTTGGTAAGGGTGAAAGGGGCAGAACAGGATGAAAAATGGACTTTTTGGGTTTTATAAAATGCTTGTTCCATCCAAGAACATGGTATTTCTGGAGTCCACAGGCTCCCCATCTCAGAGGCATGAATATTGTCCTTCCTTCTTGTACATCTTATTAATCAAACTTCCAATTGTTAGGGCTGAGGCTTTGATTAGTGACATATTTATCCCAAAGTGTTATTTTCCGTATATATTCTTCTAAAGCCTGTCTGTCTCTGGTTTCCATGACAGTTTTGTTTTTATATATTCACTGTCATTAACATATTAATAAGACTATTTTCCTAGTTAAGAAACATCTCTTCCTTTCACAAAAAGCAGTAGAAAACTTTACACTCGTTAGATGATCTTTTCCTTCATTTAAGTAGGATGAGCTATAAGATACTTAAGCAATACCTATGAATTGCTATAGATCAAAGTTTCTATGCACAGGTTATTTCTATTTTAATATTTCAGCATGGTATTTTAAGGCATCTAATAGATTCAGACCTTTATTAATAAAATAGTGCAAATGACACTATTTTAATATGAAGAAATGCTTCCCTTCACATATATATATTTGATTTAGAAATATTTCATAAATTCCTGCGGTCTTCCTTCTTGCAGTCACCAATAACATCACAGATCACAAGCTTTCTCACAGCTCCCTTGAAAGTGTGAAAGCTGTCCTCTGTGCCACTTCCTGTGTACTTTAAATATCATTCTGCCTTCCTTACTGCTGTTTATTCCAACGATTATGCCCCAGATTTTCCCTGGCTCTTTCCCTCAATGTGAATTTTATTTCATTTTTTCCTTAGTGGCCATTTGTCATATTGACCAAGTCATGTGCTCCCACAGACTCATAGAATGCCTCCAGAGAGATGCAAACCCACAAATGTAAGATCTACTTAGAAATGCCCAGGCTAACATGTATTCATCCTCTCTGCCCTGCAGACATTTGTAGACACCAGAGTTTGCAGGTCCACTGTTTCCTTTGTCCTTTTCTTCTTTCACATAAGCCTCCCTATTCTCATTTTGATCTGATGGTAACCTAGTTTAAATGACCCATTTCTTTTTATATTATAAAAGAGCATGTTGTCGTCTAGCAGTTAATAGTCCACTTGGAAGAAACTTAGCTTTATGAATGTTTTCAATATGTGTTGGTGCTTTTGCACAGGACCTAAATCTCCCTTCTGAGGTTTGCACACTGTAACCTAAAAGGATGTGCCAAGAGCTCCCACTGCCACTCTCTTCAGACATCCCCGTAGTGAATGAAGCATGTCATCCATCAAGCATAAAATTTCACTTGCTAAGATTGAAACCTAACTTCCTTTATCTCGTTCTGCCTTAGTTCCCTCATTCCAAATGGCCATAGTTTGGGGAAGATTTGTATACTCCTTACTAAACAGTTGAATACTCTTACAAAGCTTTTCACTGGCCTTGTCATCACATATTTTATGCACATTCAGTTCCTATGATAAGCTAATGGCTGATTTATTTGATTATCAGAACCTAGGACACGAAGAGACTCTAATAGGTCACATTTCTAATGAAATCACATTTTGGGTTCAAAATCCCTAAAATGTTATGTCTCCGGTGCAGATTGCTTGAGCTTTGCCGGCATATTCATAATGAAAGAAGAGATGAGAATTAATTTGTAAACATGTGACTTATAATACACTTCTGACAAAAGAACTTAATAGGGTCATAGTTCATGGAATTCTGAAAAACATCCCAGAATATAACATCATTCTCTGCAACCTATGAAACAGCTCATAGTCTTGCCAACAAGACTTAAGTGTAATCCTTATGAAAAATTCAGCTTCAATTAATGTTATTAATAGAGGATCTTCTTACAAGAATACATTATAAACCAAAATGGAAAGTTGTTACTATTCAGTCTGCAATGCTATTCATAAGTATTCCTTTTAAGAAGGTGTATTATGCAAACACAGCCTGGAAGAAACTCTATCCTTTGTCCTACTCTGCACATAATAACACATGCTAAGTTTACATTTTGTAAAAGGTGCAACTAAAGCGCAGTTCAGTGTAAAGGATGTCAGCCGGGAGGTAAGAGACTCCAGAGAGGTAGACAGGGCTTAGGGATATGGTCCAGAACCTCAGATTTGAAAAACCTTTGGCGTCAGTCAGAACCTGCTGTAAATCCCAGTTTTACACCAATTATCTCTACAACTTTGGGAAATAATTTTTTATTTTCCAAAAACAAAAGAGAGGGAGAGTCTCACTCTGTCATTCAGGCTGAAATGGAGTGTGGTGGTACGATCGTGGCTCCCTGCAAGCTCTGCCATCTGAGTTCAAGAGATTCTTGTGCCTCAGCCTCTGGAGTAGCTGAGACTACAGGCATGTGCCACCATGCCCAGCTAATTTTTGTAATTTTAGTAGAGATGGGGGTTTTTCCATGAAGGCCAGGCTGGCCTCAAACTCCTGACCTCAGGCGATCCACCTCCCTCAGCCTCTCAAAGTGCTGGGATTACAGGTGTGAGCCACTGTGCCTAGCTGGGAAATAATTTTTAGTTTTTCTTGTCTGTTAAGGTGAAATAATGCTACCTACCAATAGAACTGCATAGTTTATTAAATTAGGGATTAAATTATGTAACATATATTGGGTTCATCACAGTTTCTAACACAAAGTAAATTTTCAGTAAGTAATAGCTATTTATTATTATTACTTCCTAAAGGCTTCAATTCATGATGTTGAAAGGAGTAATGTGAGGTGTGTAGATTTTGATGGAAACCAAATTCAAGACCAGGAAGACCCTAGAGGCTCAGAATCAGGAAATCCTTGGCATGTTGCTCACATGTCCCTACATCTACCAGTAAGCCTGTGGCAGACACTAAATGAGCACGATGTCCTCCACTGACCCCTGAAGGCTTCCCAGTGCTTTCAACACAAAACTTTAGTATCCACTGCCAAATATCAGGACAGACCCACTTTGCTGGAAGTGAGGTATCAAGAAATAGAATTAAAATCAGAGAAACTAGAAAAGATGATTTAAAAGGGAAGACAGTTTTGCAGTAAATATGGCAGCAGCAATCAATCTACATTTTTATTGGAGATGTGGTTGTGAATTTGGGTCAGTAACATATTGTGGAAGCCACTGTATTAGTGCATTTTTATGTTATATAAAGACATACTCGAGACTGGGAACTAAAAAAAAGGTTTAATTGGACTTAACAGTTCCACACAGCTGGGATGCCTCAGAATCATGGCAGGAGGTGAAAGGCATTTCTTACATGGTGGCAGCAAGAGAAAACAAGGAAGAAGCAGAAGCAGAAACCCCTGATAAACCCATCAGATCTCCTGAGACTTATTTACTATCATGAGAATAGCTCGGGAAAGACCAGTCCCCATGAGTCAATTACCTCCCCTTGGGTCCCTCCCCATATCATTCTGCTTCTGGCCCCTCCAAATTTCATGTCCTTGCGTTTCAAAACCAATCATTGCTTCCCAACAGTCCCCCAAAGTCTTAACTCATTTCAGCATTTCAGCATTAACTCAAAAGTCCACAGTCTAAAGTCTCATCCGAGATAAGGCAAGTCCCTTCTGCTTCTGAGCTTGTAAAATCAAAAGCCAGCTAGTTACTTCTTAGATACAATTAGAGTACAAGTATTAAGTAAATACAGCTGTTCCAAATAGGAGAAACTGGCCAAAACAAAAGGGTTACAGGGCCCATGCACCTCTAAAATCCAGTGGGGCAGTCAAATTTTAAAGCGCCAAAATGCTCTCCATGTCTCACATCCAGGTCACACTGATGCAAGAGGTGTGTTCCCATCGTTTTGGGCAACTCTGCCCTGTGGCTTTGCAGGGTACAGCTGGCTGCTTTCACGGGCTGGCATTGAGTGTCTGTGGCTTTTCCAGGTGCACAGTGCAAGCTGTCAGTGGATCTACCATTCTGGAGTCTGGAAGATGATGGCCCTCTTCTCACAGCTCCACTAAGCAGTGCCCCAGTAGGGGCAAATATGTGGAGGGCTGTGACCCCACATTTCCCTTCTGCACTGTCCTACCAGAGGTTCTCTGTGAGGAAAATTTTTGCCTGGGCATCCAGGTATTTTCATACATCTGAAATCTAGGCAGAGGTTGCCAAACCTCAGTTCTTGACTTTTGTGCACCCACAGACTCAACGCCACGTAAAAGCTGCCAGGTCTTGGGGCTTCCTCCCTCTGGTGTCATAGCCCTAGTGGTATGTCGGTCCCTTTCAGCCATTGTTGGAGCAGGCGGAACACAGGACACCAAATACCTAGGCTGCACACAGCATGGGGACCCTGGGCCCAGCCCATAAAACCATTTTTACCTCCTGGGGTTCTGGGCCTTTGATGGGAGGGGCTGCTGTGAAGGTCTCTGACATGGCCTGGAGACAATTTCCCCATGGTCTTGGGGATTAACATTAGGTACTTGCTACTTATGCAAATTTCTGCAGCTGGCTTGAATTTCTCACCAGACAATGGTTTTTTCTTTTCTATCACATAGCCTGCAGTTTCCAAATTTTTATGCTCTGCTTCCCTTATAAAACTGAATGCCTTTAACAGTACACAAATCACCTCTTGAATGCCTTGGTGCTTAGAAATTTCTTCTGCCAGGTACCCTAAATCATCTCTCTCAAATTCAAAGTTCCACAAATCTCTATGGCCGGGGAAAATGCCACCAGTCTCTTTGCTAAAACATAACAAGAGTCACCTTTGCTCCAGTTCCCAAAAAGTTCCTCATCTCCATCTGAGACCACCTCAGCCTGGCTTTCATTGTCCATATCAATATCAACACTTTGGGAAAAGCCATTCAACAAATCTCTAGAAAGTTCCAAACTTTCCCACATTTTCCTCTCTTCTTCTGAGCCCTTCAAACTGTTCTAATCTCTGCCTGTTACCTAGTTCCAAAGTCTTCCACATTTTCAGATATCTTTTCAGCAACGCCGCACTCTACTGGTTCCAATTTACTATATTAGTTCGTTTTCACAATGCTGATAAAGATATACCCAAGACTGGAAAGAAAAAGAAGTTTAACCAGACTTACAGTTCCACATGACTGGCAGGCCTCAGAATCATGGTGGGAGGCAAAAGGTACTTCTTACATGGTGGCAGCAAGAGAAACTGAAGAAGAAGCAAAAGCAGAAACCTCTGATAGACCCTTCAGATCTTGAGAGACTTATTCACTCTCAGGAGAATAGCACGGGAAAGACCAGACCCCATGATTCAATTACTTCCCCCTGGGTCCATCCCATAACACGTGGGAATTCTGGGAGGTACAATTTAAGTTGAGATTAGGGTGGGGGCACAGCCAAATATCAGGCACCAATCTGGACTGACCATGGAAATGGAGTAAAAATAAAAGCTTGAAAATATATTTTAAAAACACACACACACAGAAATACAAGATGCAATATTACATAGATTCATCTGACTTGGTCAGTATTATGGGTTGAATTGTTTCCCCCCAAAAAAGAAATGTTGATATCCTAACCTCCAGTGCCTCAGAATATGACCTTATTTGGAAATAGGGTCTTTGTAAATGTGATTAGTTAAGATGAGGTTATGCCGGAATAAGATGGGCTTCTGATCCCACATAACCAGTGTTCTTATAAGAAAACTGCCATGTGAAGACATAAAAATACAGAGAGAAGAAGACGAAGATGGAGGCAGAGATTAGAGTTATGCCGCCACAAACTAGGAACACCTGGGGTAATAGAGGCTGAAGACACAGGGAAGGACCCACCCCTTAGAGGCTTCAGAGAGAGCCCTGCCTAGCCGACACCATGACCTCAGACTTCCAGCCTCCAGAACTGTGAGAAAGTAGTGTTCTGCTGTGCCACCCAGTTTGTGGTACTCTATTATAGAAGCCCTAAGAAACTGTTACAATTAGTAAGCAAACAAGATTATGGCACCCAAACCATAATCAGCAGTTTTCATGCCTGCAATGGGCAGCAGGAAAGGTAGCTTCAAATCCTCCAGCTGAGCCTCAGCATGGAAAGCCAGGCAGGCAAGGAAAGCTTCCCCTTAACAAGTAGATTTGCTTCACCGCCCCGAAGGCGCCACAGGTGTCTCTAGAAGATGAGGCAGAAGTTCCATTCTTTTTTTGACAGGCAAGTAGAATCGCCCAGACACGGGGAAACACCCACTTTATGTTCACAGAAAATATCACAGGAACATAAAGTGGGAAACATCCACTTTATGTTCACAAGAAACATCTCGCATTATAGATGGCGGGGAGCCAGGATGTCAGTGAAACTTCCCTAGTAGCTGTCCTGGGCTGGTTACCTCATGCCATCTGTGGTGGGCAGAACAATGGCTCTCTCAAGTGTGTTTTTCCTAACCCCCATAACTATGAAAATGTTACCTTATATGGCAAAGGGGGTTTTGCAAATATGATACAATTTAGGATCCTGACATGGGGAGATTATCCTGGATTGTCCAGGTGGGCCCAATCTAATCATAGAAGTCCTTAAAGCAGAAAATCTTCCCTGGCTGTGGTCAGAGTTCACATTGGGCAAACACTGTAGGGTCATAGAGCAGGAATGTTGCAGGCTTTGAAGGGGGCCTGAACCAAGGAATGTGGACGGCTTCCAGAAGCTGGGAAAGGCAAGGAAATGGATTCATCCCTAGAGTCTCCAGAATAAATGTGGTTCCGCTAGCACCTTGGTTTTGGCCAAGCCAGACTCGTGTTGGACTTCTGAACTGCAGAACTGTAAGATAATAAACTCGTGTTGTTTAAGATGCTAAGTTTGCAATAATTTGGCAAGTGGATGGGTGTGCTGCCAGGCTTTGGGGGATCTCCGTAGGCACACTCCCTCGGCTGACACAGCACTATGCCAGAACCCTCTGTTGTCTTCACACTCTCCCTACTCTCTGCCATGTGCTCAGCCCTCTCAGTCCTCTTTGTCTGTCCCTCCACCTCCAAATTTCCGCTTCTCCCCGCTTCCTGGGCTGTCTCCTTTCACACCCCCAAACCATCGCTTTTTTCGGATGCTGGAAATCTCTGGCCTCCTAGATGTTCTTCCTCCACCCATTTCTATTGCTGAGAAAGGACATTTTCTGAGCTGCAGAAAGGAGAAATCTTTTAAAATAAATTTTTACAATGTTTATACATTCTAAATCTGGGGGCCATGGGAACAAAATCCCAGTTGCTCTTTCCTTGCTAAGGCACCAAATGTGTATCTGATGGATTCATTCTAACAACTCTGCAAAACTGCAGCCAAATCAATCTTGTAGTAGTTTACACAAACCCATTAAAATGCTCAAAAAGGACAGATAAGAGTTCATTTATTTCAAAAGATTAGAAATGGTTCCTGACTTGTCATCAGCCCCAAATCGCTTTATTTTCCATTTGAAAGAACTGTTTTAAAGTGTTTTTTGGTGGGTGATGATGCTTCTCAAATGAAAAAGAAAAATAACTGAAATGATTTAAGGTTTTCAAGCAACTATTAGGTACTTAAAACAATTAAAAGCAGAGCATGTTTTAAGTGGAGATGAGTGAGCATTCTCAATTTGTAAGTGGGACAGGATGAGTTGTAAAGTGTCAGTGGAGTGGAGACCTTCCCGTTACTGTGGGTTCTTCTCCCATCTGGAGGCTAAACCTACTGGTTTCCAATGCATTGGAGAGGGCTCACCCCAACAGCAGAGACCCTGACCCTAAATTGCTACATCTAGAAAAGCTCTATTCTTAATGCAAAACCAAAAGGTTGGAGATCATTTTTTTTTCAAAAAAAAACAAAAACAAAAAAACACATTTGATTGGACTGGTGTTGGGGAAGGGGATGTAGAGGAGGATGATAGGGAAAGGAGTAGTGACCATTCCAAGCACAAAACAGTAAATACAAACAGTGAGAAAACTGAACGGATTTTGTGCCCCATGACCTCTTAGAGTAAAATTTTAAGGAAGTAGGGGCCAGCGAGGTGGGAAGAGAGGGAACAAAACACAAGTAAGTTCCTCAGGCAGTTTAGAGGGCATTTAAAAGAAGAGGGATTCAAATTATTTCCTGTCTGCACTTTCAGAGTGACAAACCTACAAATTGGCTCACACTGGGTCGGAGAAGCCAGCGAGATGAATGAATAGTTATAATTCAGTAGTTATAATAGGCATGAATAGTTAAAATACGGTCCTCAGACTCTCCCCCACTGTCACCTGGTGAATGATGGTCCTCAAAACATAGGTTCACATCTTAAGCTCTGCAGCCTGTGAAAGGGGCCTTATTTGGAAAAAGGGTCTTTACAGATGTAACTAAGTTAAGGATTTCAAATGAGATCATCCTATATTATCTGGATGAGCCCTAAATCACAATGACAAGTGTCCTTAGAAGAGATAGAAGAGAAGACAGGGATACAGGGAGAGGAGAAGCCATGTGAAGAAGGAGGCAAAGTTATGCAGCCACAAGCCAAGGAACGCTAGGACACACCTTTGGAGCTGGGAGAGGCAAGGGAGAATTCTCCCCTAGAGCCCCGAAGAGGACCTATGGACATGTTGATCTGGGACTTCCAGCGTCCCAAACTCTGAGGAAATAGATCTCTGTTGTTTGAAACCCCCAAGTATGTGCTAATTAGCTAAGTCACCAAATAGGAGATCCTAAGAAAATAGGATTCATCCTCTCTGCAGTGACTTAGGACCTAAGAGGAATGTGATA
The DNA here is from genome assembly GCA_963574635.1 of Cheracebus regulus. NCBI lineage: Eukaryota > Metazoa > Chordata > Mammalia > Primates > Pitheciidae > Cheracebus > Cheracebus regulus. The sequence goes on along the minus strand of CAUYQU010010214.1, from coordinate 62,006 downwards.
AGGACTCATTCATAAGCTTGTTGTGCATCCAGAATAAGGAGAGAATGTTTCAGTTCCAGAAAGGCTGTGCTGCAAGGGCAGGCAGAAGCAGCTGGATCACTTACGAGGGATAGGGGAAGAAGAGAAGCTGCATCACTGGGGGATTTTCTGTCTCCTGCACTGTGCGGTTACACTGGAGCCAAACATGCCACCCACCAAAGTCACCACTAGGTATCATCTACTCCCTGAATGCAGACCACAGAGACAATGATTGCTGACCATAGTGTGGGGAGCCGGAGGTGGAAGAAGTCTAAGGCGTGCATACCACCCCTCCCCTCACAGTTGACCCCCACAACCAGCTGTGGCTGTGTGAATTTCCAGGGAATTCCTTAGCATCAACAACAGCAGGAGTGGAGCTCAGCTGAACCTAAGTAATGATTAGACCAAGAAATCGCTGAATTTGGAGTTAATTTACACCTAACCATCTATATAAAGTTAAAAGCCAGAGAAAGGCTTGGGGCAGGAAAACAGAATGAATAGATGGTTTGAAATAAAATTCCAACTTTGGACACTTGAATTTTGTAGACTATTATAAATAATGTCTCCTACTTAACTACAAAACAAATTCTTCAAATTATTTAATAGTATATAAATAGCCTCAATAGAACACTTTTAAAAAGTACTCTTTAATATAACATATAAATGCACTTAAATTTTGTGAAACGTTGGAAGAGATTATCCAGCAATAGGAAAACTATCAAATAGGGTCAGAGTTGTGTTTTAAGGGGAAAAGCAGATAATACTACAGAGTACAAGTGATTTTTTTTTCAACTTACCAAATATTCCCCATCTCATGACTGACAGATACAGATTTTTTTCAGGTATTCACCTTCCTTGTTGGGGAAGTGGGCCCCAAGAAACGTGATCCTATCCCCAGCTCCCAGGCAGAAGGTGGTGGTTTTTCAAAGTCAGTAATGAGTATTTTATTCTCTTTTCATTAAATTGTGTATTGGAGACAGGTGGCCTGGTTCTAGTTGAAACATGAGAAGAAGTCTGCTAGGTGGTATTTGGGAATGATCCTTGACAAGAAATAGACACATGGAAAAATGTTCCCTCTTCATTTATTGCATGTTGTAGTGACTGCACATGATGTTGGGAGCTGTGTCATTCATGTTGTGACCATAAGAGACAAGAATGACAAGCAGATGAGGGCAGAGAAGAAGAATGAAAACACCTTGGGTCCTTGGACTTGCATTTGCACCTCTGAATGACCTTCCTTGGACCACCATATGTAGCTACAGAGACCTGTTGTGTGAGATGATGAATCTCCACTTTTGTTGCATGTGGCAAAAACCTCCTAATTAAAAATAAAATAAATTATTAAATGCTGGTATCAACCTCATAAAGAAAACTTTAACTGAAGAAAAATAAATTCTCTAAAACTAATTTTACATAAAATATGCAAAAAATTGGTGAATACTAGTAACTAAAATATAGGCCACAGTATAAAATAAATTTAAATGAATTTTTACCTTGTAATGCAGACAAAGCAAACATGTTAGTAAAAATTGATGAAGCAAGGCATAAAATGTGATAAATTTGAATGCCTTCACAGATATCTATTATATATATAAATAAATAGTTTCATAAAAAATGAAGAAATGTTAAAGGCATCCTTGTGCATACAATGAAAACAAGTATTTTTCTCAATAGGAACAAGTGAAAGAAAAAAATTGAAGGAATTTTAATAGAAATTAGCCTCAACAACAACAACAAAAAATATAACAATGATATTGCTTTTGAGTCGTGGATTTTGTAGGATGCTGATATATTTATATCTGAAATGTTAAGATACTAATCCAGGATCTGTGTGGCTACTCAATTACATTTTTAACAACGTAAATGACTCCGCCTGAGAAACTTCCTCTTAGTTCAATGATAGCTTGAATTTCCATTCTTTACCACTAGAAAAATCACATCATCTTTGCTGTCTTATCCCATGTTACCTTTCTCCCTTGTCATGTGAAATTTGATATTGTTAGTGATATTTAGGGGAAGGATTTTGTTAGAAATATAGATAAAACGTGAACCCTCTAAGGGCTTGTAGGAGTTCATGGATCTGTAAATGCTTTAGAAATCGTTAAGTGCCACACAAAAGTGTATGTGGTTAATTATTTCAAAAGAATTTGACTTTGAACCATGTGATCACTCAATAAAGGGATGTTAGAATAAATTATTTTGGGTACACAGCTATTGAACAATTACATAACAAAAGGATAACAGCTTAGTGTTTAGTATTTTCAGTGGTTAGGTACATAATAGATAAATAGCAATCACAGAACTGTCAATGGTAGCTCTGATTCTAGGGGAGGGGAGGCAGCCACACCTTGGGGAAAAGATTCAGTGTTCCAAATGACTTAGGTAGATGAATTAGTTATCCAGAAGAAGCTAAAGAGGTTCAATAAGAGAATCTTCAACGAATTACCCTTAAAGGAAACTCCAGTGATGGTGAAGAACAGCAAACCCATTCAAGTGATGCTGCCTTCAACAAGCTTTCTTCAGCTGTGCCTGCTGGCTTGTCCGTTCAGCATGCCTAATGCACCACATGAATACTAGTTTTTCCAGTTACATGAGTACTGGTAAATCCACCTAAACCTTATAAGCTTTATGGGTGACCCACAAAGTTTGGTACTTATTCTCATATGTAGAACATGAGTAATATATCAAGAATATGATTAAGAATATTTTAAATATTCTCCCAGTGTAATATTTACAGCTCATGAAGCAGGCTGTGAATTCACTGGGCAGGGATCATGTTTTATTATTTCTGTTTGTTTTTTCTTTCCAGTAGCCTGATGCTAAATACATAGAACATACTGAATAAATACCTTGGTTTGTGTAGTGTTTAAAAGCACAAGCTCAGGCTTTTGCCAGGTGAAATTTCAAATCTCTCTCTGGCAGTTATTTCCACGTAAAATTGGGCAAGCCATTTAGCTTTTCTGGGCATCGCTTTCCTTATTACAGGTCATGTGAAATTATCTAAGGCTGCTGGTAAGAGTAAGTACCCAAAAAAGAAAGATTTTTGTAATTACAGTATTATGACCAAGAGGAATGGAATGTACAGACAAACAAGCCAGGAGTCAGAAAAAAGACCACCGTTACTAAAGGGCTAGAAAAGACAGTCTCTGAAATAAGTAAAAGATGTGGGTGGACTCAACAAAAGACATGGAGAACCAATGACACAATGGCTATTTCAAAGACAATAACCTGTTTTTAGTGTCCACTTAATATATTAAAGAAGGCAAGACAACATGAAAGATTTTGAGTGGATACAAAGGAGGACTTTCCAATGGGTGTTATAATATTAGAAGAGATTATGGATAAAGATGATAAAATTCCTTGAGATACCTTAACGATAATTTGTGGAGAAAGATAAAATAAGAAAGAAAAAAAAAAAGATGTTTGTGCAAATTTTATGGCCAAAAAAAGTGTCTACAGTGAAGTAATTAAAGAAATGTAAACTTAAGAAAACTGAGATTCATAAAATATGATGCTATAATTAGAAATAATATCACAATTGAGAAAAAGAAATTAGATAGAGTTAAAATAATTTACAATGTCTATTGAGATGAAGAAAATTTGACTATGGCACACACAAGGAAGAGTGATAGCTTAAGTATAGAGCTCATTAAAGCACAGCTCAGCTCCCATAGCATACCTAAAACACCATTATTTTAGCAAGTTTCAATAATATGCCTTGTAAAACCTATCATCCAGAGATTTGATTTACAGTTCCTTCAGGATAGTTTGAATATGATTTCAAACCTGTCATTTTAAGCTTGTCCTAAGCAAGCTGACTTACCGAACTTACCTTTGCCATTTACTACACTCCCTCTATTTCTCACTTAGACTCTGATTTTGCCTCTGTCAAGTCATCTACTCTTTCAAACTCTTCTCAAGGCCTATCTCCTTGAGGAATCTTCCTACCCTTTCAGGAAAATTGGACAATATCCACTGTTTCAAATACCTGACTCATAAACAGACCTCTGTATCTATTCGCAACCCAATATTTGAAAAATTTCAATAATTTAAGAACAAACCTTGAATAATACTCTTGGTTACAGGATGAAATTTAATATAAAGGTCACTCTTGGATCTCATTTTTCATTAAACAGGATGAAACATTATTATTGCTCAAATTTGATGATAAAATATTTCATAAGGTAGGCTAATGATCTTTTAGCAATCTGAAAGACTCTTACTATATTGAAACACTGAAGAATTCTCTTCAAAACTTTTATTCCCCAGGAAGCAATAAACCTCTGGTGAACTCAAGTCATTGCTAGTAACATCAACCCATCTCCTTCTATAAACATTTCAGGGAATGCCTAGACAGCAGTTGTTTGAAAACTCTGTTGGAGGAAGCTTGTTCTATAAATTTCCCTTTTTCTGATTGTAAAAACTAGTTATATTTTCACCAGCATCATGATGCCACTTTAATGTTTGTTACCCTTTTCCTGATGCATAGAAGAAAAATCAGGCTTCTAAGTGATGCTGAAACCTGTGGAACTTAAAAGGCAGTTACAAGTAGAAAGCACTCAGAAGAATGATTCATTTGGAAGTTATACTTGAAGAAAAAGCTGTGGGATTCATAGTGACTTTTGATGGCCAAATATCTTAAAAGAAGGATCTGATAGCAAATTAACAAAACTGGTATGTCAGAAAGAAGCATTCTAATGATGGTTCTACAAAATATGATTGTATGGAAAGTCATAGTGTCTAAGATGAGTAAGTTGCATCTTAGACACTATTTAAGTGTCTTTTGCCCCTCCATGCATCTTCCTTTTATTTTCCCCTCTGTGGGATTTCTATTGTTTAACATTTTAGATTAGTATTAATAAATATTTCTAATTATCAAAAATTTGATAAAACAAAATGAATTTAACATACATTCATTTTAAAACATAAAATGTAGCCTGATGTCCCCTGGCTTTCTACTACGATCATATATTGTGACTGGTGCATAGCCCAACTTGGATAAAATTCTTACTGATAAACAACCATGTTAAACTCAAGGAGAACTGACAAAGTAGAAAGTAGGGTAATCAGAGAAGCTATTTATATTCTTGCACTGAAAATGTTAAATATATGCTCTTTCCACAAATCAATAAAGACAACTTAATAGGAAATTAGGCAAAAGTCTTGAAAAGTTTCACAAAAAGCACATCTACATGTCTGCATGACCCATAAATATGTGAAAAGCTGCTAAGCTTCGTCAACTATCAGAGAAATGCAAGATAAAAATACAATGCAGTAGCAGTATGTACCCATCAGATTAACTAGATCAAAAATTTTAAAGACTGCAGTGATGGTGGTAAGGATGTGGAGCAACTAGAACTCTCATTTCCTTCTGGGATTGTAAATTGGTACAACTCTGGAAAACTCCGTGGCAATATTGTGTACGACTATAATTTTATTTCAAGTAACTTTGTTTAAATAATTATGTGTATTCATACTTAATCTATATCCTAGAGGTAGTTAATTAACATTTGGAAGATTCTATCTAGAAGCTCACACTGTAAGAGCAGCTAGTTAACATTTGAAAGATCCTAATCAAGAGTCCTCCCTCCTAGGGCTCCCAAGCAGGTCAAAAATGAAAGTGATTTCTAAAGGGTTTCTTACTGACAAAGAGAGTATCAAAAGCAATGGTAACAAAAGCCAAAATATACAAATGGGACCTAATTAAACTTAAGAGTTTCTGCACAGCAAAAGAAACAATCATTAAAGTGAACCAGCAACCAACAGAAGGTGGGGGCGGGTGAGGAATCTGACAAAGGGCTAATATCCAAAATCTACAAAGAACTAAAGCAGATTTACAAGAAAAAAACAAACTCATTCAAAAGTGGGCAAAGGATATGAGCTAGACCTTTTTCAAAAGAAGATATTTATGAGGCCAACAAACATGAAAAAAATGCTCATCATCACTGGTCATTAGAGAAATGCAAATCAAAACCACATTGAGATACCATCTCACCCCAGTTAGAGTGGCGATCATTAAAAAATCTGGAGACAACAGATGCTGGAGAGGATGTGGAGAAATAGGAACACTTTTACACTGTTGGTGGGAGTGTAAACTAGTTCAACCATTGTGGAAGTGTGGTGATTCCTCAAGGATCTAGAAATAGATATTCCACTGGACTCAGCAATCCCATTACTGGGTATATACCCAAAGGATTACAAATCGTTCTTTTATAAAGACACATGCACACGTATTTCATTGTGGCACTTTTACAATAGCAAAGACCTGGAACCAATCCAAATGCCCATCAATGATAGACTGGATAAAGAAAATGTGGCACATATACACCATGGAATACTACACAGCCATAAAAGATTATGAGTTCATGACCTTTGTAGGGATATGTATGAATCTAGAAACCATCATTCTCAGCAAACTGACACAAGAACAGAAAACCAAACACTGCATGTTCTCACTCATAGGTAGGTGTTGAACAATGAGAACACATGGGCACAGGGAAGGGAACATCACACACTGGGGACTGTTGGGGGGTGGGGGGGGTGCTAGGGGAGGGACAGCTGGGGATAGGGAGAATAAAAAGAAACTTAAATCTTTACCTACAATAATGGAAAGTCAATAAATGATATATGAAAAAAATAAAATAATTTTTAAAAAGTATCAGAAATGATTTTTCATTGGTAAAATGAGTGGTGTTCAAGAAATGTGGTTGCCTGGATATATTCTGCAGGTATCTTCACCTTTCTAGGTATAGAGTAAAATAACCTGGTGAGCCCAGCAACTTAATATCTTCAAGTTATATGTTAGATTCAAAACTCAGCTTTTAATTGTCTTCCTTACGGAGAATTTAATATCTAATTCAGTTGGAAGGCTAGCTCTTCCTGCCATCAGCATGTACTTTTCATTCAAGGTGCTTGTGGCATACCCAAAAATTACAGAGAAGAGGGACTTCAGGAGCCAGCAGAACAGGTTACATCACTGTATCACCTGTTGAGAAGTGTTCACATGTGTGGCACACTCTCATCTGAGACCTGCTTTTATTGTAATATACCACCCATATGTGGCAAGGTTGTGGGAGCCCAGGCTTTTTGTCCTCATCCACCTCTAGTCTTTCTAGACTATAGATATCTTTTTTTTGAGATGGAGTCTTGCTTGTCGCCAAGGCTGGAGTGCAGTGGCACAGTCCTGGCTCACTGCAATCTTCCCCTCCCATGTTCAAACAATTCTCCTGCCTTAGCCTCCTGAGTAGCTGGGATTACAGACATGCACTACCAGGTCCAGCTAATTTTTGTACTTTTAATAGAGTCTGGGTTTTGCCATATTGGCCAAGCTGGTCTGAAACTCCTGACCTCAAATGACTCCCTCCTCTATCTCGGCCTTCCGAAGTGTTGGGATTACAGGCATGAGCCATGCACCTGGCCTTGTAGATATCTTCTAAAAACTGGACAATTATAAAGGCCAAACAACTTAGATTAGTTCACAAGTGAAGAACAAAACTCCTGAAAGCAGAATCAGTAAGCATTGTTGGTAGACAATGCCAAATAAATCTATTAAGGTACTTATTTACAAAACAGCTAACACTTAATTTTCAGCTATTCATTGAAATCAGAGACACAGCCCAGCATAAACATGAAAAGTAATCTGACAAAAGAGAATAATAATGAGTTAGGATTCTTTCAACAAATATGTGTTAACCACTGACTATATTATAGCCACATGCTCAATGCTTCAGGACACTATAATGTTAATTCAGTCAGTCCGTGACCCCAAATTGCTAACTGCCCAATGAGGGGGACAGATGCATCAACTGCAATCAATGTGGGTCCTGTGATAAGAGGCATACACAGTGCAATAGGCACCTAGAGAAAAACAGGGAGGCTTCATCTGGGTGACAGTGAAGGTGCAATTTTATTCTGGTCAAGAGCAGAGGAGGGCAGAGCACAGTGGCTCATACCTGTAATACCAGCATTTTGCAAGGCTGAGGGAAGTGCATCACCTGAGGTCAGGAGTTTGAGACCAGCCTGGCTAACATGGTGAAACCCTATCTCTACTAAAAATAAAAAATCAGCCAGGCATGGTGGCAGGTGGTAATCCCAGCTACTTGGGAGGCTGAGGCAGGAGAATCACTTGAACTTGGAGGCGGAGATTGCTGTGAGTTGAGACTGTGCCATTGTACTCCAGCCTGGGCAACAAGAGCAAAACTCCATCTCAAAAAAAAAAAAAAATGCATGAGAGGGAGAGTATCATCTGCAAAGTCTTTTAAAAACCTCAGGATCATGGTTCTTTCCCTGCAGGAATGCAGGAAGTCAGAGGTGTCTCAAGCCTAGAACATACGAAGGGGTGTGGCAGGCTACACACAATACATTCAATCCCAATTCCTTTTAAATTTGCATTTCTCAGCAAATTAAAAATACAATGCTATAGCACTACATGCCCAGTAGAGGCTTAGCAGCCATTCTTATATTTATGAGTCACACAGATATGGAAATACACCTTTTGTGAAACCTCATTTTCAAGTCTTTTGCCTATTATAGTATTGAGTTGTCTTTGTTCCTTTATTGATTTGTGGAAACGGTAGATTTTTAACATTTTTCAGGGCAAGATAATACATATCTTCTCTAATTACCTATCTTCTACTATTACAGTTCTTTCTAGCTATTTAACACAACATTAAACCTCTTTACTGCAGCTTCCTCGTCCACATACAAGAAATAAAAGTAGTACCATCTTACAGTCATTGTAAGTACTAAATAAGTTTAAAAACATATAGACCATATCAAACAAAACATGGTACATAGTAAACACTCAAAACCATACAAAACCATACTAGCTATTATCATGTTATTCTTTCTTTCTTTCTGAGACAGGGTCTTGCTCTCAAAAAGGCACAATCATGGCTCACTGTAGCCTCAAACTCCTGGGCTCACGTTATTCTTTCTACTCAGCATCCTGAGCAGTTGGGACCACAGGTGTACACGACCACACCCAGCTAACTTTTAATTTTCTTTTTTTCTTTTTTTTGGTCAAGATGAAAGCTCACTGTATTGCCGAGGCTGGTCTTAAACCCCTGGCTCAAACGATTCTCCCACCTCACCCTCTCCAAATATTGGAATTACAGGCATGAGCAACTGTGCCCAGCCTATTATTGTTTCTTATAGTAACATTATGTTAGTTTAGTAGTGTTGCCATAACAAAGTACCACAGACTGGGTGGCTTAAACAACAGAAGCTTATTTTCTCACTGTTCTAGAAGTCAAAGATCAAGGTGTTGGCATAGTTGGCTTGCTCTGAGGCCTGTATTTTTCTGTAGCTTGTGATGGTTATCTCTTCCCTGTGTCTTCATGTGGTCTTGCTCCTGTACATGTCTATATCCTGATTTCCTCTTCTTATAAGGACATCAGTGATTTTAGGTTAGAGCCCACCCTAATTACCTCATTTAATTTTAATCACCTCTTTCAAGATTCCATCTCCAAATACAGTTACATTCTGAGAAACATATTTCAGTTCATAAAAAAACATAGCAGAGAAACTAGCAGACTATGTATCTTGGCAGTGAGAAATGTTTAATTTTTATTTTTTTTTGGTAGAAATGGGGTCTCATTATGCTGTTCAGCCTGGTCTCAAACTCCTGGGCTCAAGTGATTCTCCCACCTCGGCATCCACAGTAGCTGGGATTATAGGCAGGCATGTACCACTTGCACTCTGCTGCTTTAGTTTTGTTTGGTTTGGCTTGGTTATAATTGTTTGTTTTGTTTTGTTTTGAGACAGAGTCTCACTCTGTCACCAGGCTGGAGTGCAGTGGTGCGATCCTGGCTCACTGCAACTTCTGTTTTCTGGTTTCAAGCAATTCTTATGTCTCAGCCTCCCGAGTAGCTGGCTACAAGCAGGCACCACCACGCCCGGCTAATTTTTTGTACTTTTTAGTAGAGACGGGGTTTTACCATGTCGGCAAAGATGGTCTCGATTTCTTGACCTCGTGATCCACTCGCCTCGGCCTCCCAAAGTGCTGGGATTACAGGTGTGAGCCACCGCTTTGTTAAATTTAGATCCTGATGATTCTTTCTTCCAGTAAACCTCTCCTCTAGCATCAGTGACTATACTACCCCCTTGAGGCTGAATACAAGAGGAGAGTACATGGAGGAGTAGGCTGGCAGAAGAGAAGTAAGGAATTAGGCCAAGGGACCATGGGTAAGAGGTAAGGTAAGGTAAGACCATTGGTAAGAGGGACCATTGGTAAGAGAAGGTAAGAAGCAAGATGTCCCAAGCAAAAGCTGTCTCTTTCCTTCTCAGCTTCAATTTACACTTTCAGAGCTACTGCTCTCATCTTGACTCTGCAAATTGGGCTCTTAGACTGCTTCAGTATGAGAAATAGAAGGCAAGTAAACCAATCTGACCACAATCATTTTATTATCATTTTTAAAAATATTATATTGCTATGGATAGACAAGCGATCTGTTTGAAAGAGCTTGCCAGTCATCCTGAGTTTGGATTTTATCTTGTGAATGATAGAAAGCTGATCTATATTTCTAGATATCAAATTAAAATGATCAAAGTTTTGAGAATTGTAATCTTTAAAATAAAAAGGAAATAACTAGAAAAGAGAAAAACTAATGGCAGGGCAGCCAAACAAGGCATGTCACACACACCTCAGATAAAGGCCGCAGAGATAGAAGAAACAGCTGGATTGGAAAAATGACCCCTAATCTCAAATGGGCAGAGTTTGGGTGAGTGCAAAGTAGCAACTGCTGATTGTGGATTCCAAGTCAGGAAATTATGTCATTAACCAAGACGGAAAATACAGGAAGAGAAGCAAGTCTGAGAACAGAGCCTATCCACTAGGCTGTGGAGTCTTATTTATTTTCCACTCTTATTTTCTAATATAGACATTTAAGGCCTATAGGTGCGTCTTGGTCCATTGAAGCTGCTATAACAAAATCCCATAGACATAAACAACAGAAATGTATTTCTCACAGTTCCAGAGTCCGGGAAGATGGTCTTATCAAAATACTGGTAAATTTGGTGTCTGATGGAGTCCTGCTCCCTCATAGACAGTGATCTTCTCATTTTAATCTCACATGATAGGCGAGCAAGAAGTCTCTCTTGAATCTCTTTTATAAGAATACCAATTTCATTTATGAGGGCTTCAAACCCATGACTTAATCACCTCCCAAAGGCCCCACCTCCTAATACTACCACCTGAGAGGTGAGGATGTCAACATATGAATTTTAGGGAGACATAAACATTTATACCATAGCAACATGTAGCTCAAAAATGTGGAGTCATTTTAACACATGTTGAGTTTCAGGAGCCTGTGGAACAACCAGGTGCTGATAGCCAGAGGTCAGCCAGAAATGGGTTTGGTACTTAAGGCAGAGATATGTATTTGGAAGTAAATTAGTTTTGATTACTAAGCCTGGAACTGATACCAACCAGGAGGAGGAAATAGAGTAAGAAGAAAAGACAGCTGTGGCTATTGCTATCTAGAAAGAGACAAAGGCAATGGTAACATGAGGACACAGAAGAGATGGAGAATTGTGCCTAAATGAAAGCTAATCAGGAAGTGCGGGAGAAAGAACACAACTGACATTCATCAAAAGAGGCAAGGTCACCACATGCTTGACTGTACCTTATTGTCCTCCATTCTCTACTCCAAGACATGCACAAATCCTATTTTCTTTCAGGCTCCTGATACAGTTTGGTTCGTCGTTAAACCACATGGGCTCTGGAGCCAGACTATTGAATTTCAATATCCATCTCTACTATTTACCAGGTATATGACCTTGGACTAATTACAGAACCTCTTCCTTCAGTTTTTCTCATTTATGAAATGATTTTATGAATTTTTTTGAAATTTCATAAAGTAATTTTTGAAATTATGAAATTATTTAAGTAACTTATGAAATGAAAGTACCTGTAACATGGGGTTTGGTCATTTAAAAAATGAGAAACTACCCCATCCAAAAGCCACCAATTACAAAGACCACAGGTAGATTTAAAAAAAAAAAAAGAGACAGAAACTATATGTATAAGGCTTAACACTCAATAAGTGTTAGTTGTCGTTAATATGGAGCAAAGGTACCATGTTGTAAGATGGTTTCAGCTTAAAGCAGGTCTTGCCATGGGACCTCAGAGAGAAACCACTGAATTAATATGCAAGTAAATAAATGTATTTATTCCTTTCAATTTAAAGTCTTTTCTAGAAAGAAATATGCCCAGGAGTTTTCCTCGGCATCATCTATTATGTTGCTGCCACTTGAGCCAGTGTAGGACAATAGCTAAAAAAAACTTGAGGCAGGATATTCAAATACACAAATTCCTAACTGCATATCTCCTAATAATTAGAAGCAAGGAGACTCTTCCAGGTATCTGGCTAGACAACTTAAATGGCTTCATCTCTGAAGATATGCTACCATTAAGCAAACATGGCTTTATATTACCATGACATGTTTTTGTCATTTATCAATTATTGATGCCCACAGCATACTTAGAGTAAAATAAGTATTTTTGCATGGACTTTCGCTCATATGCAATAAGCACCCAAGAGTCAAAATCTATTAGGAAACAGTGGTTTCAGTGCAGCACCTCAGGGGTACTTTCCATTTCTAGATTGAGTGTAGCCTTCTTCACAGTTATACAAGGTTTGGTTTTCTGATTTACTGTTCAGCATTTCTTTTCCCTAGACAGTTCAGAGAAAACAAACTGCTCCTGTGTTTTCTCCACTTTCACATATGTGAGACAAGAGCACCCAGAGCTAGAAATGAGTGAAATCTAGGCACAGCAGGGCAGCAGTGGAGCTCAGGTTGGCCTGGGCTGTCTTTCTTCTCACCTGAGCATTTCAGCCCTGTGTGTTATGGAGTGAGTGGTGAGAGAATCTAGTTTCCTATTGGCAATTTATACATTTCCTCACCCTCTCTCTGCAGTGGAAACTCACTGTTTCAGCCCTCTGCCAGCACTTGCCACTTCCTTTTATGTATCCTTGATCTCCTCTTTATCTCTCTTCGCTCCAACAATGAGATTTTATTCCAGTTCCTTTCTTCTTAATATGAAACTCTGATGTCAGTAGAGCCCAGGCCTCACACTTCCTTCAAATTCCTGAGGACACTCAACCTTCCCCAGAGTTACAGGGAGTGGGAGGAAGCAAACAAGGCTGAACAGGACAGCCATGCTGCCTCGCACTGACCTCTGAGTCAGTTTCCAAGTGGGGATAACAATGTTCCGTGATCAGAGCAGGATTAAAGCAGTATATAAGAAAGAGAAAAATGTATGAGTCTGTGGTAAATACCAGGAGGGGAATGAGTCATGATGTTCTCTCAGAATTCATTGTGTTAACTCAGCAGGGGTCAGGTAGAGAGAGGTTTTCTGGTAAACAGCTGCTCCTGTTTACCTCCAGCCCCACTTTTCCAATCATTTTGAACATCTTGTAAAGAGGATTAAAATTCATGGACTGAATCTAAGGGATCAAACTGCTAATAACATATGCATTAAATCCAGAGGTCATCATTTGCTCTAGATGGAGGACATCACTTGAACTTAGATGTAGAGCTATTATAAGTACTCCATGGTCTATAGTTTAATGAGGATCTTTAATTCATGAGCTAGTCTGATTTTAAAAAGTCACATTTTCTCAATTAAAATTGTTAAAGCATTAATTTAACTTAGCTCATGTTTTCATTTTATCTAGTAGTTTTTGAAAGATCTAATTTAAAAAAAACCTATTAAAAAAAGACAAAGAACACAAAATATATCTGTGAACTTTATCTACTCTTGCTATTTTGTTACAACTAAACATGGTCAAAAATCCTCAGAGTTGAAGAGCATATATTTATAATCCTCCCACCTCATCCTATAAAAAGCCACACCCATAACACTAGGTCTGGCAGGTACTTTAATCTAGCAGATAATTACCATTTGCGAGGATGCGGCCAATGATATAAGTATGTGCAAGATCCAGAAGCTTTAAAGAAAACAGAATAAATAACTCAGGGTGAAGTTGTAGAGATGGGGAAGTCCAACAGAGGAGGAAGGAATGGATGGAAGGATTAATAAACCCTTTTTTAGCTGCATAAATGAGAATCCAACCTGTGATCACTCCCTAACAATGTTACCTGGAAGCCAGATAAGACGGTATGTATTAGCCATATTGCTAGGCAATCTTCCTAGTGGTAGAATGACCCCTGATTGGTAAATTGCATTTAGAATGGGAGAACAATAAGTGAACTACAATTACCAGATGGGGGAGCCATAGCTTTGAGCTTCTCTGAGAACACTGACCCATGGAAGCAGTGACTATGGACTTTTTACAAGATCTATCGGCCCTGTGAGGTAGGTATCTTCTTCTATGCCAGGGTGGAAACCGAACCGCCCAGATGTGGATCTCGTCTCCTTGCCCTTGATCTGTCCCTGGGGAGATGATAGCTGTATGGGGTTTTTCCCTGAGACCCCGCTTGGTGATACCCTGCTGGCAAGCTGTGGTTCCTATGTGGTACCTTCTGATAAGTTGATGCCACTGTGGCCTAGTCTAGCCTTGTGAGCCTGTGTGTTTAATAGAGCCGTAGAAGATCCTTTGATGGGCCTAGCAGAAAGGAAACCAAAAGTGTTGGCAAATCAGACAAGCTAGGAAAAGGCTATTCCAGAAACAGAAACACTTTCACAGAAAGGACAAAACTATGGGAAATTAATCAGTATTACTGGGTTGGCAAATCAGACAAGGTAGGAAAAGGCTATTCCAGGAACAGAAACACTTTCACAGAAAGGACAAAATTATGGGAAATTAATCAGTGTTGCTGGGTGGAGAAGAATGGCGGAAGATCAAGCAGGGAGATGGGCAAGGGTCAGATCAAAGCTTGAGAAGCTGTGCTGTCATCAGTGGGAAGATACTGATGAATTCCAAGAAAGGGAGTGGTGTAATTTGCATTTTAGATTATTCTATAACATAAAGGATGGACAGGAGGGGATATTGTTGGAGGCAGGGAGAATACAGAAGAAGCTATTGCAGTAGCCCAGGTAACAGACAATGAGGACTTGAACTAGGGCTGTAGGAATAAATTGGAAAGGAGGAAACTGATTTGACAGCTACTTTCATGAGACAGAACTTAGTGACTGATTAAATGGAAAATGAAGAAGAGAAGTCTAGGTGATTCTCAGATGAGGCTTGGATGACATCTCCAGTAACAATAATGAGCCCATTATCCTGAACTTTGGCAGACTTCTTTTACAATGAAATATTACTTAAGATTCTCAGCATTTCTACTTATCATTAAACCCATGACATTTTATTTCGAGAAGTGTACAAGTCCTGTTGCCTTGCCATTTCCTAATTAATAAAGGCTATTTTCAGTTCATTTCATTGTATAAATAATATTTATTGAATGAGCAAATGTAGCTATGCCAATCAGAAAAATCTTTCTTTTTCTTCTCCTGAAAGTCCTTCAAACCCACTCTAGCTAATCTCCCTTCTAATCTCTGCTTCCTGCCTCTAATAATATCTCTGACAGATCCCAATTTTAAGCAATACAACAATCTCATTTCCAGGTATTAACATAACAAGACAGATCTATATAAGCACTCCGACTCCCTTGCAGTGGAAAGATCCCCTGCTGCAGTAGCGGTGGGGGAGGTGACACTGCTTTCTTCCCACCTCCTGTCCGCTGGCTCCACTGCCTCTGGCTGGTCCAGAATAAAGAAGGAGGGCAATGAGATGAAAGATCTCACTTGGTTGAGACTGTTGTTCTCTGGCATCCTTGTCTGGAAGAGAACTGATACTACTTTGAATTTCTTGGGAGAACTAGCACTGTGTCCACTGGAATATGCAGTTGTGTGTCCCAGAAACTGTGGTGTTTGACTTTCTCTGGAAAGGCCTGAAGGTAAAGGGCTTCCAGGCAGATCAGACAAGGCAGGAAAAGGGTATTCTAGAAAGAAAGGAAAAAACTATTTGGAAAATTCCTCAGTGTTGCTGGGTGGAGAATCTGTCTAGGTAGAAGCTGGGGCTTTTCTGTGAGTTCTGAGACTGCAGGTGGAAACCCCGGAGTTGGCCATGTTGCCCGCTCCAAGCAATTGCCTCTCCCGCTGGCTTTTTGGCAAGATCTCAGCAATTTCTTCCAAGGCAAAATCCACTTTTCTCTGGCAGGCAGTCCTCTCCTACAGCATTCTCCCAGAATACTTGGGCCCAGCCACTTGTACATTCTGGTCCCTGGGAAGCAAAGCCTATCTGTAGCCTCCTCAACCTCACATGTGCAGTCTTTCCTGTAGTCCTGCTGCTCATTCTCCCTCACAGTTGCCCCGACCCAGCCCTTTACCTTCAGGGCTTTCCAGGGAAAGTCAAACACCACAGATTCTGGGACATTCTCCAGTGGACACAGTGCTAGTTCTCCCATGAATTTTAGGGTAGCTTCAATTCTCATTCATTTATCTTATCAATTATTTTTTAAACTTCCATTTCTTATAAAGGATGAAGAAAGCACCACAGAAGCAGTTCACGTCTTACTAAGGCTTGTTGCTGATGGATCCGAGGTCTCTCTTTGGAATTTATTGGCATTTAATATCCATTATCCTCCACTCTAGGGTCCTCAGCTAAACTCTAAGAGAACAGGCAAGGCACCATTAATCATCCAGTTACATGTGTTAATTACATGTTAATGCAAGTAAGCCAAACACTTTTACACTAGACCAGAAGCACAAGGGATAATTAATGGTACAATGGGACTTGCATGGCCAGGCAGATGGAAATGAGGGTCTACTTCACGGAGGGGAGCTCAGTGATATTTATTGGTTTTGGTTTTTGTATTTACCTAGCAACAAGGGTATTATTTGCATGTATATAGCTAGTATGTGAAATGGCACTTTGATGGCCTGCCAGTAAGGTCAGTCAGAATTTCCCACTGATGAATGCTATTAGGCTTGAGTTTGTTTTGCTTTAGGACAGACAAATAACTATCAAAAACAGCAACAAAAAAGAGTTATCCAACTCATGTAGAGTAGAGCAATTACCCTAATTTGGAATTTTATTTTTGCTTTTTGCTTTGAAAAATCATCAATTAATTTTTACAGCCAATGTGTAGAACAACAGCCTCTCTTCACAAATGTTTAATTCTGCATCTGGGGTCTATATTCATTATGGAATTTTCTTGCAAGGTTCACTCAGTTTGGACACTAGTTCAAAAGCTAAACAAAGGTGTGGGTATTGAAAGAACGGAGATGGGGGCAGAGAGTTATGAATGATTATTTTGCTTTTAGACAAGCAATTCATTCCACATTTGTTAAAGCTTGCTGGACTGAGTCCTGTAACAGCTTTTATGCAATAGATTTGTTCCTGTTAAGTTGTATATAAATCAATTTTTTATAAATTGATTCATACTTTGAATGCATTGAAGGCTTGCTATTTAAAGAAACAGTACTCTAAATCTTCTTGTAACATGAAGAATTCATCTTGTGAAATGGATACAAGACAGAGAGAACAGCTTTATTTAAAGGCATGCCTTTAAATAAAGTCATAGGAGACAATTTGAAAAAGTTATAGGTGTATGACTTATTTTTAAAGCAGCCCAGCACTGGGGTCTCAGAAACTCTAATGGCTGACAGCTTTGTGACAAAATTGTATTCCCCAAATCCTGGAAATAAATCTTTACAGTGCATGTCCAGAGGGCTCTTGTTGTTATTTCTGCTTTTATCTGAGTATCTCACATTGGTGAGTGGAAAGGAATCAATAAGATCACTTTTTTGTTCCCTAGCAGCAGGCATAAAAATGCCCAGAAAGTTACGAACACTACTGGAGACGCAGGGCAAAATTAATCTCAGTATTCAGAAAATTCTATGCCATGCCAACTGCCATTACCCACATTTTACAGATGAGGAAACTGAGGCAGTGAAGGTTAAGTAAATGCCCAAGGATGCTTCATTAATAGTTGTTGGAGTCAAGGTTTGGACATCAGCAGTTTGACACTCAAGCTCAGATTCTTTAATAACCATGCCATACACTTCAGAGATATGTTTATTGATGGATGGATGGATGGATGGATGAATGGGTAGGTGGGTGGATAGATAATTTGAGATAATGATATAAAATAAGTACTAATAAATGATATACAATTGTATAATTTGTAACTAATATTTTTAGTGTTAAATGCAATAGTTCTTGTCAAAATAGATCTTGGTTATAGCTCATTGGTTTTCACTGTTCAAGTGGCCAAACATTTGTCACACTTATAAGATATAAAAGTTTACAAGGGATATCAATGTTGATCCTGAAGCTTAGATCCCCTCATAGCTTTGCTTTGTAGCAATTTCATTGGGAAATTCTATATCAAATTTCAACATTTTAGCTTCTCACAAAATTGAGTATTTGGCAATACTAGCTCACATTTTTATACGGTTTGGGACTAGCTATGCTCTTCAGTTTACCGCTGTTGCCGTAATGCCTCTTAGTTTTCCCAATGGCCTTCCTCTTGTATTCACTTACCTCCTGGCATCTCTGGGTAAGAGAGTTTTTGAGTCTTGAAACAAAAAAGCAAATAAACAAACCTCATTGTCAGAGAGCTCAAGGTAAATCTGTGTACATCAGATAACTATTGTGTACAAAAATATATTTAGTTCTGCTAATCAGAAAGAACTTTCAAAAAATTATAAAAAATACAAACCACATGCACATAATTTTAACATAATTATTTATTTAATTAGTATTGAAAATTTTCACTGCAAGGCAGCATTTGATATCTTAGTCCTACCAGATTTGTTTCAAGGATTCATGGCTCTACAGATGAATGAAGGGGTGAAAAAGTTACAGAAGAAAGATAAGGTCCTCTAGAAGCCCTTGCACACAGGAAGAAAACTGGAGTTTACATCATTTTTTTGTATATTCCAAGTAGGAGCAAAAATGAGGTATCAAAAAGAATCTCTATACACACATAGACCAGAAAATAATAAAAAAAAAGCATGACATAAAAAATACTTCTTTCTATACATTCCTAAATTCACAGCAAGATGGAAATTATTACTTGAGAGTTATAGTCTTAATAGACATATATTTTAAAATCCTATCATTTGATAGAAATATTATCTGGCTTAAGCCTTTTATCTTATTTTATTTGTACTCTATGCTATCTGAAATTAGGTTCTGATTGTCTCAGTAGGAGACTCGGGCATTATTTGTAGGAATTATAGTACTTTGAAAGAAGTCTATGAAAATAATTGTGTGCTGTTATATTTCTTTTCACAACTCTCCAAACACTATTAATGAGGAATCAAAACTGCCCTGCAATCAGAACAGTAATATAAATACCCACGTGCCCTCCCGCATAGCCAGCACAAACAATGGGTGCAAGTTTCCTGATTAAACAAATATGCTCTCTACTTCCTGTTCCGTTGAGAGGAAGATGCCAAATGTACGAGGCAGCCATGAATTTCGTCTACTGAAAGGGCCTTTTTCAAAGTGCCGCTAGTTGTATTTTAAAGAACATTTTATAACTGGCCTTGACAACTGCCTTCCAGAAAAAAAAATACTGAACCATTTTAAAACCCATGCATTTGGAAGCCCATTGAAACAACTTAGCACTGTGAAGAGGTTTATCATGCTTAGATATCTACCACCAAGTGAACAGGAGGGAAAAACAACTTAATTGAGGATAAAATATTTTATAAACTCCTTCACAAAAACCAGGATTTGTTTTTTTGTGAGCATGCACAGAATCATATGTTTAAAATGTCCTTCAGATAATTTATGAAATGCTTGACAATTTCTTCTTCTACACCCAAGATGAATGCTTTTATCTGTGATATTGCTTTCTGCGAATGCCTTGGCTGAGTTGGTATTCAATATTTATTAAATTTAACTTTGCATTTGCCCAACCTCTTTACCCAACCTAATATTTCCTCCCTTCTTTTTTGTGCTTAGCTACATATTACCAAGTCTAGAAGCATCCATGGATTCTATCAGCCATGTATGATTCAGTCTCTGACCTATGTATACTTACACTAACACTTCAATATCTAACACATTTATTCATGTCTTGCCACTTTTTGAATTTTAGCTGTAAATGCATATGTGTCTTCCTCGCCAAGGCTTATTTTGGTTTTTGAGTGGCAGAGACTATATATTACACTGACTGGTATTCTCCACAACAACAAGTAACATATTCCTAAACTTTAAGCAAAATAGAGAATGATCACATTTTTAGTTAGTAAAAGGCATCCATAGAATTCCTTGTAACATCATTACGAAGCTCCATTATCATGAAATAAGCTAAACAACTGAAAATCTAAACCTTTGATATTTCAGGCTTTTCTTTTTCTGAACTTATTTTGTTTATGGGGCAAAAATCAACATATTGGTCTATAGGTACATAAATCTAAATGTATACTTACAAGCTAGAAATTTACAAGCTGGACAAAATATGAGCAGTCGTGTTAAGAATTTCTTACATGAGGTATTATCTTTTACATGAGCATCTTAAAATATGCATTTTCCCCACATACTATATTGTAGAAGCCTTTTCCTGAATGATTTATAATATTGGCAGCTCATATACAAACACACAAGGAAGAGTTTGTGATGCTCAAGTTTTAACTCCTCATCCAGAGCTTTCTCCACAAGACCATCTTTTATTCCTTATTTGATACCTCAGGTCGCATAAACCAGGGAAAGAACAAAAGACAGCATCATCTGAGAATCTGAAGGATGGATAACCATCTAGCTGCTGGATAGGGAATTGAGAAAAGAAGAGCTGGTCAGTAAGTCAATGAAAGTTTGTTGTCGCTGTGCCTGGCAGTGGATATGAGTTTAGTGATAGAATCACTACAAAGCTGGCAGTCAGAGAGAAGAGCTGGTTGCAGAGCAAGGAGAGCAAAGACAGCTGGAACTACTGGGGCTTCTGCATCCTTTCTCACCGCATTTAACCACTAGAACCTTAAAAGAGCAATGGCTGCCAGCTTAGGGCTGCTTTCCAAACCCTGCATACATTTCTTTTTAGGATAAAACTGGCCATGTAGGAAATGGAATTCTGGAAGTTATAGTTCCAACCTAGCCCTCTTCCTCCTTAAATCAATCTTTCACTTGGGTTTCCAGAATATCACTGCCTCATCTCTTCCTTACTGTCTCTCTGAATGCTGCTTCTTAAACAAAATTAGGGACATGAGTGTGAATATAAATATGAGTATGTATGTAGATACATGGAGATGAAAATTGATTCTATTTGGACTTAGATTTACTTAAATATATTTAGATAGATTACCAAATGATTCAAACCAATTAGGTTACTCAGCAAATGTTGGATTCTTTTAGTAAATATTAGTAGACTCTGTAAATAGTTAAGAGGCAATTTTATATATATCCCTTGTCTCACAACCTTACTAACAGATGCTATCCTACAATGAAACCAAATCTCAGACCAAATTCCATCAAACTTATAATCATTTGCTACCAAAATGGCTCTTAAATGGTTACGCAACAGTTACACAGCTTGGAGAAAATCCAATCTCTGCCTAGTTACGTTGATTTTACCACCTGTATGAGAGGCTCACTAAAGGGAATGCACTGATGTTCTGATGGCTTACCAAGTTAGCCTTAGAGTAGAATCCTTCATCTGGTTCCTCCAGGAAGTGGAGAAACGGGACCAACAGGACTGTAGACTTTGGTTATTCCACCAATGACATTAAACTGCTGGGCTTGTTAAACTTTTGTATTTCACTTATTCACAGTGGTGAGTCTTCTACAATATATTTTAACCATGCATCTATCCTGACAATTGTCACTTAACCAATTATAATTAAAAACACTAAAATATATTTCAATAAATATATGCCATGTGTTAACCATTTTGAAAATGTTGATTCCTGGTTAAATTGACTTCAAATGCTAATAACTACCCCTAAAGTAGTTTGAGTTCATTTACATAAACACACACATATAAATACACACCTGTTTATATAAAACTATTGTAAATTAAATCAACACATAAGCAATAGATTATAAATAATCAATAAACAATGTAAGTGTAGCCATATATAGCTATATAACCAAACAGCTGAACTACTCTATGTTTGGAAATACAAAAATAACAATTAAGTTTGGAACATAAAACTATATCATAGTCCTTTTACTATATCAAAAACCTTTTACTGTTAGTTAAGCAACATCCTATACACAGAGGACATAAGATAAAACTTATGTATGCTTATGGCTAGTTTAGCAATTCATTCCAATTTACCTCAATTGATAGACCCTATAGTCTTCTTAAATCAGAGTTCTGATCATTGGATATCTGCTTAACAGCCTCTAATGGCTCATTGTCCACCTTCCTTTATCTTTTACCACACCTTGTTAAGCTCCCAATTCTCTGGGAATAACCTGGAAATAGATCTGCTATTTTTATCAACTTCAGATCGAACAAAATTGGAAAATCCATCCTGCCTCTTAAATCACAGAAGATGAAGGAGGAAATACATGTGGCCTAGACAATGGTCTTCTGTGTTGCTACAGTCCCTTTTAGCTGGACGGAGTGTATCTGACTTCCTTTCTCAGACTTTGTCTAGGGTCTTCTCTCCTAGCATGTTGTTTTGGTATCCCTCATACCGGAGGACAACCTTGAAGGAAACCTTGACCAGATATAGTACACCTATAGGCTTATTTTAGAGAGTTAAAAAAAGCTCTACAGATCAAGTAGAAGAATCTAAGAGAATTCCAAATTTAGGGGGAAGAGCGGGTCGAGCAAGAATTGCCATCCACATGGTACTTACACACTATGACTTAAACTATTGATAATACCATGTGATTTT
This sequence comes from Cheracebus regulus, assembly GCA_963574635.1. NCBI lineage: Eukaryota > Metazoa > Chordata > Mammalia > Primates > Pitheciidae > Cheracebus > Cheracebus regulus. The sequence goes on along the minus strand of CAUYQU010010214.1, from coordinate 39,226 downwards.
CTGACAGAATACTATTTATTTTTTCATATGTTTATGTTCTGCATCCCCAGGAAGCTAATAAACACTTAAAAAGCATGTATTTCTTATATTCTCCCACCATTAGTTTCTAGTATTATACCAACACTACCAAAATGACTTGTACCTGTTAAAATCTCAATATTTTAGATATTTTAGGAAGATACCTGATTCAGTTTCTTATTTAGATAAATTTTAATACTTTAGATGTTTTGTGAATTCAATTACAGAAAAGGAAGAGAAAATGAAAATGGTAAATGTAAAAGTCATTACTTATTAATGGCATTCGAGAAGAGAAGAATTAAAGGGAACATTTATAGCAATCTATACTGTTATACATGTTAGAGCCTAGCGGTACTCAAGTAATCACATCTAAAACAAACACAGCCTGTAAATTTATCTAGTTAGCACTGAATATATTAATTAATATAATTTCATTAAAGCTTATTTTTGTAAAGGATATATTCTGATTCAATGAAATTTAGTTCATATTAACTTTCTATTCTCATCCATTTTTATTAGATGTCTTGATAATTGCAAAAGTTTATTGAATACATGAGTCTTCCTTTCTTCCAAGCTTCCATTTCTTCAGGCAAATAATAATTTTCAATATTCAAGTCCTCAATTTCCATCTGATTATTTCCATATTACAAATAATAAATTATTAAAATTCCTGACTTGGGTAGCTATGTAATAAGGGCACTGTGATCTCTGTATTGTAGATTGAATTAAACAGGCATTCCCTCTTTTTCATTAATGTCTGGAATTCTAAATGTATGATGGATTTACTAGAAGGTTCACAATGTAAGGGTCAATTACTAAACAAGTTACCCTACTTATTGAGCATACTCAAATCACAGAGATATTTTATCAAATGGGCTTATTATATTATAGAATCATAACCACTGAAAACTTTGACAGGATGAATCTTGAAGAAAATAATTTTTCATTTTATAGTATAAATGATTTTATAGTTTATAAAAGTCAGAAATCTTTAAACATGATGCAGATGTTCTAAGCTGGTACCATAAGGATGAATAGTTTTTCGCTTATAGTTGTACAGTCAAGGACTGAGGACCTGTGAACTATCTTAAATTATTTTTTCCACAACCTCTGTGGTATACCACTGGATCACCTTTATTAAGCATCAGTTAAGTAATATAAGGAGCAGTAAAGGGATTTTCTGAACTGCCAGAGCATTGTACCATTTGAGTGTTACTATCCATGAATACTTTAAAACAGGGTGCAGAGTCAGTTCTGGATTTGGAGGCTAGGCTGGCATTCACTAGCTGTGAAACCTGAGATAAGCCACTCAACCTCCCTGAGCTTCTGTGTCTTCCTCTGCTCAGCCTAACCCTTAAGAATGCTTTGGGACCAAATGAGTTAGTGACTGTGAGTTCTATGACATCAAACAAATGTATACCATTTGTATTAATGTTCTATTGCTGTGGTAACAAATTAATGCAAATTTAGAAGCCTAAACAATACAAATTTATTTTCTTACATTTCTAAAGGTCAAAAGTCTGACACAAGTCAATCTGGGCTATAATCAATGCAAGGATGGTGTTCCTTTCTGGAGATTTAGGGAGGCATTAAATTCCTTGCCTTTTCCACATTCTAGGGGCTGCTAGAATTCCTTAGCTCACAGCTCTTTTTTCTATCTTCAATGTCAGCAACATTGAGTTTTTCTCTGACCCCTCTTCAGTCATCACATCTTTCTCTCTGACACCTGGGGAAAGTGTTCTGCTTTTAAAGGCTCATATAATTAGTTTGGGCCCAGCAAGAAACTCCAGGATAATCTCCCCATTTCAAATTCCTTAACTTTGATAACATTTGCAAAGTCCCTTTTGGCATGTAAGGTAACCTATTCACAGCTCTTGGGAATAGAACCTGAATATCTTTTGGGAGTTCATTATTCAGCTTACCATACTTTATATTTTTCTTATTAAATCAAGTCTGAAATTATTGAACTTCACCCAGTAATTTTTCTCTGCCTCACCAACATTCTTTCTTATGAGTATTTTTGTATATGGGTTGATCCTTATAATCATCTATTTGCTCACAGGTTGTATATTAGTTCATTTTCACACTGCTATAAAGATACTACCTGAGGCTTGGCAATTTATAAAGCAATAAGGTTTAATTGACTCACAGTTCTGCATGGCTTGGGGGCCTCAGGAAACTTACAATCATGGCAGAAGGTGAAGGGGAAGCAAAGCATAACTTACTTGGTGGCAGGAGAGAGAGAGAGTGAAGAGAGAACTGCTGCACACTTTTAAACCATCAGATCTCATGAGAACTCACTCACTAACATGAGAACAGCATGAGGGAAACTGCTCTCATGATCCAATTACCTCCTACAAGGTCCCTCCCTCAGTGTGTGGGAATTACAGTTCCAGATGAGATTTGGGTGGGGACACAGAGTCAAACCATATCAGATTGCTTTATAATTGCATGATTAAACCTAAATCTGCCTCATACATTCACTTCTTCTCTCCCAATTAGTAATCAAGTTCTTCTAGTACACAAAGCATACTCTATACATACTCAACAAATGCCAATAATTAAATATAGATTCATGACTGATAGGGGAGGTTTTGAGAGACTGAAGGTCTGATAACTCACATACGTGTGTTTTAGATAGGTCACAAGCATGTGAGCAGCATTGCAAATGGGTTAGTGGGTGGTCTTTCCCACCAAACTGCTCATGTTCAAGTCAAAGTTTTTTCTCCTAGTTAGTTGCATGATTGTGGTCTACTTATGTCTCAGTTTTCTTAACTATGAAATCGTGTTAACAATAGTCAACAACTTAGGGGTTTTCTGAGGATATAAGAAATACAAGTAAAACTCTCACAGTCTTGGTAAAAGTGGCTAGTATATAGTAGACACTCAATAAGTATTGCTGGACAGTGGGCCCACAAATCCAGTTATATGTATTTTTGTGGCTTCATCTTTTCTACAGTTTTTCAATAATTGCCTTTTGTGAAAAAAGGCATTAAGATGTTCTCTTTGGATTAGAAAAATACTGGCCTTTTTGGCCAATTATACAGAGATTTGCAATTTCCATTTGTGAATTATTTGTCCCTGTTTCTACTCCTTTTTACTGCTACTCTCTGACTTTGGGGCAATGCTTTGCTATTATCAACTGTAATCCAGAGTGGGCAGAAGGAATGAAATAGGAAGAGAAACCCAAATCAGTCTATTTTGGTTTCTACTGAATCAGTATGTTTGAAGCTTAAAACTGTTGGCCATCAAAAAGTTTTGCAATTATCTATGGATTTAATATTTCTGTATATTTCTTGTCCTTAAAGTATAAGAGAGAATTCAAATTTGAGATTGTTATTTTTTTCCCCACTCAATGACATAAAAACCTTTCACAATATAAGCATGTTCCTGAGAGATTCTGAAACTTTTAATTGTATGAATCTGAAGAAAACCACTCCATGTCTATCCATACAACAGAATAAAGCCTCCAGGTTCTGGAGACTTTAAGCAGAAGTCATCCTCTTGAAAGGGAAGCTGTTATAATGCTTTTTCAGATCCATTTATGTGTAAGGGCCCTACAGACAAGCATACTGTAGTTCTTGAGAGGTCCATAATTATTTCAGTGATTTCAGTCCTTTTCCAAAGAGGCTGTATATTATCCTCGTTTTTGTGGGTGTGCTTTGCAAAGCTGAAGCTCTCTCTAGTAATGTATGCTCTTCTGTTCTATTAACACCTCCCAATGCAGAAACATCTTAGACCCTGCCAGTTTCTTCATTATAAATTCTAGTTTTCAACAGTTTATAAATCATCTATAAATATTCACTTGCGGTAGGAAGAGACTTGACAGGATTTTCACAGTGATCATTTGAGGAATTATGGAACTAGAAATTGTCTCTTACAGTTGACATGTTAGAAGAGAGTAGAAAAGAAGGATAGAGCAAAATGGATAGAGCAAAATGAACTATTTGGAGATTCAAAAGCTTCAAACCATATTTTCATAATACAAATTAATTGCTCACGATCTTATCAGAATCAAAGCAAATTCAAAAATACTACTGGTGAGATACCTACAAAAATAAATAGTTGAGAAGGTATAAATTTCTTATGTGTGTTACTTAATCCAATCTCTTCCATGTGGGGAGGGCACACTTTGTTTATGTTGATGTTAGAAGACCATTTATAAGTCAAAACAGGGAAATTCTTTTGTTGCAAACTGGCTGTCACCCAGTTTCTCCAATATATTTTGGCAAGACTTGTGATGGCAAAACAAAAAGAAGCCAATACATGCACTGGAAGTAGCAAAAATAAATAAGTAAAACACTGAACTCACAAGAACAGAAAAATAACAAAGATCTCAAGAAACATTATTATAGTTCTTTCTCCACCAAACACTCATTTTATTTTTATGATAAATCCCGACACTGTTTTTAGGTTTTTGGAGAAAGAAATAAAGGTTGAAACAAATCTTTTTAAATGAATCTCTTTTGTAGAAAAAGAAACAGAAGAAGGAGGAAAGAAATAAGAGTCCTAACAACAACAAAGGCAAACCAGTCAGGCCTCTGTGATTACTGATTTGAGTGGGACAGAAGCCTTTGTGGGCAGCAAATGTTTTCCTTAATTAAATGAACAGAAGGAGAAACAGGAGAAAGGCCAGCTATGCTCAGAGAGTCTCAGACAAAGCCTTATACTTCAAAGGACTCGATTTCTTTAAATGAGATAAAATAGCATTAAAACAAAATAAGACTTTTGAAAATAAAGATACAGTAGCACAACATCTTAGCACCTTGCAATTCTAAATCTTGGGGTACTGCAGACCGTGTGTGTGTGTGTGTGTGTGTGTGTGTGTGTGTGTGTGTGTGTGTGTGTGTGTCTATGAGTTAAGTCACTGTGCTCATTTTCATGTTACAAAAAAACAAACTAAAACAAAACATAGAGAATATACATGCCAGAACAAAGGTCAGACATAATTTAGAGACAGTCCGAACTGAGAATCACAAAATTCAAGATGCTGGTTATTTCATTCTCCATTCATTTTGCCCATAGAAACATATCCTTTTTACCTTGTCACCTATCTGCAGGTAGAAAATATAATCTACCTTTCACTTTTTTAACAATATCTGGAATCATTAATATCAGAATCATTAATATGTAGTATTAGAATACAATATCAGAATCATTAATCAGAATATCAGAATCAACAATATCAGAATCATTAATATGTAGTAGAGAAGAAATTAAAAGTCTATGACCTACCAATAAACAGCATTAAGAACACAAATCAACAAAACTTAAAAAACATAACAGTATATGAAAATATAAAAAAATTTACAATGGATATCTTTAAAGTAATGTTTACATCTGAAACCTACTCCTGCTTTAAATGGAAATACCAAGATTACCTTATCTCTAGGTATATTTAATAATTTCATTCTTTCACTCATTTATTCAACAAATATTTATTGAATATTTCTTCATAGCAAGTATTATACTAAATAAATAAAATATGAAGATAAATATGGTTCAATTTCTGCCTTCAAAGGGCTTACAAGCAACTGAGGAAGATATGTAACCATAACATTGCAATGCAGTACGATAAGAGCAATCAGTACCCATCACTGTTGTTTGCAGTTACTGTTGCTGACAGACAACAAAGGCATGCACTCTCCTTTTTCTGCTTCTAAAAAAGTGGTTCACAAATTTTAATGTTCCTAAAAATCACCTAAAGAGTTTAGTAAAAGATAAAATGTTAAAATCCTGGACTCACACAAACACTATTAAATTGAAATTCAGTAGGTAGGGCTCTGTCAAGGTAATACTGCATCAGGCAGGCCACTTTGAGAGACACTGATACATGAGCAATATGAGCAGACATGATCCCTGAGTGATATGTGAAGAGAACTAACTGCAGAAATTAAAGGCCAGTATTTAAGCAATGCATAACACTAGGAATCAAATGGCTGCTTATTTTGCTTTTATCTCCTAGACGTCAAGATTCAACATTATCTGATGTTTATTGTAACCCTTCCCAAGGCTGGCCTCTGGAACCTCTGCTCTTGGCCATAGACATCTTATCCAGGGAGATTCGAGCCAATGGGGTCAGTGGAGAAGAAAGGCTTTGATACCAGAGGGAGGTCTAATGCAATTTTCAAGGTGACAATTATCTTTAGAATCCCAAATTGGAATTCTGAGCATACTTTTCCATAGAAATATCATATGCTTATCAGTTAAATTCAATGACTGTTAAATTCTACAAGACTATTGGTTATGATTTTCAACTGTCTTATAGATTTCACGGATTTTGTTAGCTAAGCATAAAACCAAGCCAATTCTCTATATTTTGGTTTCTGTGAGGAAAGATTTTTCTGTGTGAGAGTGCACCCTGTCGGAAATTGAACTTGATTTTTATCTCATTCTTATAAGAGTGACATTGCTATGTCATGGAAAATATTTCACTTTTATGCAGGGAACAAGTTTTGTTTGTTTTTTGTTTTGCTTTTTTTTTTTTTTTTTTTGTATATGTGGAGTATGTGGGTGCCTGAAGACAATCTACACATAGAACTTCAGCATGTGAAATGACTGGTTTCCACTGAAAACAATCAACTTTGTCTAGAAAAGGGGCTATAGTCAATATTTTGTTTTCTAGGATTTAAAAGTGGAGGCTGTGGGATCCCAATGGATGACTACCTTTCTGATAGATTCTGGCCCACATTAGCACTGGTCTTCCATGTGCGTTGAATGGAAGACCCACAAATCCTTATCAGTTTATAAAGGACAATTCCATAAACATCCTTAAACCTCACAAATAATAGACCTCACTAAACGTGTAATAGAGACAAGTGGTAAAAAGGTGGTTGATTGGAAAGTGCTGCCTTACCAGTCATGTGGTGAGAACTTTAATGCCTATGCTCTTGGGGTCAGATGTGATACATAGAGCTGGAGGCAAAGCGATGTGGACATCATTATTGCAAGAACACAAATAAAAATAAATTTGGGCCGGGCGCAGTGGCTCGCGCCTGTAATCCTAGCACTTTGGGAGGCCGAAGTGGATGGATCACCTGAGGTCAGGAGTTCAAGACCAGCCTGGCCATCATGGTGAAACAACATCTTTATAAATAAATAAATAAATAAATAAATAAATTTGGACTCCCAGTTGTAGTGTCATTTGATCATTCAAAAACTCAACTAGCTATATATATATATTTTTTAAAGATTGCCTCAATCAGTTATTGAATTCTCTGTTCTAAGCCCCTTTATGGTTTGTTTGTTTGTTTTTTAAGAAACTCATAAGAATTAATAGGAAACATGAACAAGAATATGTTTGACAAGGACTTTTGTAGCTAATGGAAACAACCTCAAATCTGAGGTCTTCGCCCTTGGAACATTTGGGTATCCCTGGAATTCAGTCATAGAGTGGGGATGCCCTGTGTGCACTAACCTTTTTCTCCACTCTAGTTGGGCTATAAGATGGCATCTGCCAATTGAGGGGCTGCCAATGTCATGGCAGAGTAACTGTTACTCCATGTAATTTATAAACACCTTGTAATTCAAGATTTTAATGTATATTCATTGAGAATTTTCCCATCAGTGAATATACATTAAAAGGTAAAATTAATAAATGTTCTTATTACTTCAGACTACTGATTACAGAGGGCAAATTTCAGTGTGATTTCTTGTTTCTCATTTATAAGAAGGAGAAAGGGTAACAGAGCTTCAAATGGGTGGCATAAGGATGAAAGGTCTACCAAATGACATTGAGCTCAAGTATGAGCAGTCACTAATATAAATCCATCACTGATCATTTATGTCAAGAGGTTGCTTCATAAACCTAGTAGATTTCTGCTGCTCAGAGGAATCATTTACATTTCAGCCATCAGATAATTAAAAATTTTTCATTTTTTTGGAATCTCAGAAAAATCTATGATCAGAAACTTTTCCCCACAGACATCTACTATACAAATGAGTGAAGGAAAAATATGTGAATGAAATTTAAAATTGCAACATAAACACAATAGTTGTACTTGGGTGATTCTGTAGGAGAGATTGTTCAATAATTTTGCCATTATGATATTTCTATGAAATATGTCACCATAATTTTTTAATGTCAACCTCTCCTAATACATATTTATTGGTTAAATTCAGTGAAATGCAATTTATATTACATGGAAAAGGAAACTGTTAATTGAAAACAAAGATTTGTTTTCAACAACTCAAGCTGGAGTTGGAGATGGTATCACCAACTAAAAATAGAAAATCAAACTCATCCTCAACTTTTCCTGCTTTTGTATATTTTATTTTCAATTGCTTCCTGCTTATTTTACTTTTTAAGTCTTTATTTCATCTCACCCTTCGTCACCATTTCTACAGTCTTTATTATCTCTTATTTACCTATAATCATCCCATTTTCTTTTGTTACTTTATTTAGTACTATTCTATCAAGATATAATTCACATGCCATATAGTTCAACCATTAAGCATGTACAAATCAATGGTTTCTAGTATACTCACAGAGTTATGCAACCATCACCATAGTCCATTTAAGAACATTTCATCACTCCAAAAAGAAATCCTCTACCCCTTAGCAGTTACTCTCCATTTCTCCCCAATTTCCTCCACAAGCCCTAAGCAATCACTAATCTACTTTCTGTTTCTGTGTATTTGCCTATTCTGAACATTTCAGATAAATGAGATCATCCAATATGTGATCTTTTTTTACTGGATTTTTCCACTTAGCATAAACTTTTCTAAGTTCATCCAGGTTATAGTATGTATTTCATTCCTTTTTATTGCTGAATAATATTTCTGTGCATTATATACCACATTTTATTCAACCATTTATCAGTTGATGAAAACGGATTATCCAAGCTTTCAGCTACTATGAATAATGCTGCTATGAATATCTCATGTACAGATTTTTGTGTGGACATGTTTTTATTTCTCTTAGGAGTGGAATTTCTGGGTCGTATGGCAAGTCTACGTTCAACTGCTTGAGAAACTGCCAGACTATTTGACTGCTCCATTTAATTTCACACAAGCAGTCTATGAGGAATTCTCCACATTCTAGAATTCACTTATTATTTGTCTTTTTTATTATTGCCATATGAGTGAATGTGAAGTAGCATCACATGGTTTTGATTTGCATTTACCTGATGTCTAACAATGTTGCATATTTTATATGCTTATCAGACATTTGTATATCTTTTTTATGGAAATATCTACACCTTTTGCCTATTTTAAATTAGGTTGTCTTTTTATTATTGAGTTATAAGTGTTATTTGTATACTCCAGATAAAAATCCCTTATTAGATATACAATTTGTAGAAATTTTCTCCTATTCTGAGGATTGTTTTTTATTTAATGATGATTTCTTTGATTCTTCACAAAAGGCTAAGATAAAATAATAAAATATCTAAATGTTTAAACGATAAAATTATGACGCAAAGCTGAAACAGTATTGACAAGATGGAGGTGTGATTTGAAGACATAGCCTGAAAAACTCAGGTTAAAGAGTAAAGAAATTTTCTTGTATTTGGTAATTATATAACAATAAAATATGTGTGCTTCATGTATCTGCAAAATAAGCAAGTGAAGTTCAGCAAAGGCAAAATGCAATAAATTTAAGAAGGAGTTACATATTTCAGTATTTATGTACCTGTACTCCAATTATTTACCAAATACATTGTGAGAACACTCCAATAACAGCACTGGTACAATTGAATACAAAATAAAAGACCAAATGTCACAAATAAAAGGAGAGAGAAGCAGAAAAGCTATGTTATAATTTCCTAAATCAGAAAATCTATACCTCAGCTTTCAGCTTCTGGATCAAAATGAGGACCAACAGCTTAACTTCCATACTGTGACAAAAGAATGACCTATCAGCTTAGTAGGAGAAACTGTGCCCCTTCATCTCAGAGCTCTTAGAGTAGCTCCCATTCTGAAGGTTTTTTTTCTTTGTTCTCTATCTTAGTACATTGAGAAAGTTTTCTTAGTCTCCTCCAATAGGAATTCAAATAACTCATAAGTTTAAGATTTGCAATATGGCTCTCTTCAACCTAAAAGGCATTTTGAAGCCCAGAAAAGGCTTGCCAAATTTCCTAGCATTCTTTGATGAAAAATATAGGTGGCTGATACAGCAGGAGGTCTCAGAGAAAATAATTTTTTCACAAAACACCAATGACATAAGCAAGTGAAAAATCTTAGTGTGCACATTTTACAGATTGGAAAACTAATGCCCAGTCAATCAATGTATCAATACGCACATTGAAAAAGCATCAGAAACTCCTACTCATGTCCCAAACCTGTTGTCTTTGTATTAGGCAGTTTATAACATGCTTAGCAATGTGAAGAATTATTTTTCAGAAGATGGAAGTGTTTTCCTGTCTCCCCATAAGATAGAATGAAAGTTAATAGGTTTAACAATTTCTAGCAAAAAAAAAAAAAGGATTGATGTAAATTGAATAGGAAGGACCATTTTTCAGTGGGGAGGGTATCTGAATATTGTATGTCCTGCCTTCAAAATCTTTTGAAATAAGAGCTCTTTTTTATCTGTGTGCAGTAATGGAAATGGCCTTGTAACTGCAGCAGATGGGGGCTGGATTATAATGAACACTCACAGTCCTTCTTATCTTCAGACCCTATAACTTAAATGCCATACCTTTATGGTAAAAATGATAGGGAACAACATTTATTTTCCATCCTTTCAAGAGCTATCTGAGTGTGCATCTTAACAAACTTCTGACAAAATTAAGAGTTTCATTTGATCTACAATGAACAAAGAAAAAGCTACGCAGGTACCCTCCCCTAAAGTAAATTGTCTGGTGGGTCGATTTACTCATAATGCCTTTGTTTGTGTGACTTATTTTTTTAATGTTTCCTCTGAACTTATCTGGAGCTAGAAATTGTTAGCACACAAGTTTAGAATAAATGCAAATTTAACTGATGACCTTTTGTTCCCTTTACATTAGCTCAGTTTCCCCAAGAGCAGTGATGGGGTTCTTAATCAATTATAACCAATAATTCAAAAGTTCTCATTAAAAACTCATTCATGCTTGATGAGGCGATCTTGGATATTAAATGTATTGTGTTTCCACATTTTTTTGTCTAGAGTTAATGTTGTAATTGGCAATTACGCATGCCTTTAATGATTAGTATTTATAATATTAGAAAATGAATTGCTTATAGTAAATTTTTGTGTGCCTGAAACTAGGCAATCTGGCCCTAGAGCTTGTATTCATACCTGCCATGCTCCACTGCCTCTAAAGTATAAAAGTGACTATATGTAATATGTGGTAGTGTTCTGATGAAGGGATGCATGGGGGTCTATGGGAACTGACTGAGGCATGTGGGTAAGGCTTCATGAAGGCTTTGGCTCCTACTGAGAATAGAAGTGGTCAGGTAGGATCTTCTGGTGGGGGTAGTGGTAGGCATTTGCTTATTCTAGGCCAAGGGAACTTAACAACAAAAACACAGTAGAGAAATAAAGTCAAGTTTTCCAGGAACCTACATATATTTCTGTAAGGTTTTGCACTGACAATGCAATGGATGAGGTGTGAGAAGCAAGGCCTCTGTTGGACATCAAGTAAAGTATAGGATTGTCAACAAGATAAAGATTTTGAATTTAGCTCTTCAATCATACCAGACACACGTCAAATGTGCAATGACCACATGTGGCTACTGGCAATTGTATCAGTACAGGTAACAGAACATGTCCATCATTGCAGAAATTTCCATTCGCAAATGCTGCTCTAGACAGTACATAAATGTCTCTATTTTTCATAGCTAAATCTCTAGTATTAAGAACATGGTCTGGCACATGTGAGTGATCACCAAATATTTACTGAATGAATAAAGGAAAAAACATCAGATTATTATATGAGCTGTCTATCAGCAGCCTTTACATAGAAACTCAATAGCATTTCTTTGTAATAGAACTTTGATGGAGGTCTCCAGAACATCTCCAAACAGGCAATGATATAATGATATCATGTGTGTGCATATCTTCAAACTTAGTGTTTCTAAAGTGGAATGTGCACAGTGCTGGATGCTGATACACAGTCTCATCTCATCATAGCAGTTTTCCTTGTCACCCCTACTATTGATTCTTTATATAGACACTAAGAGTTAAAACTCTCTGACATGTGGGAAAACTTTCATCTCATTACTGCCCTGTTCCAGGCCTTACAAGGCCTTCTGAGAGCCAGTCACATCAGTTGAAACTCTTAGCCTTTTCAGAGGCAACCTAACCTCTTCAATCTTTTGTCACTATTCCTCCACAGGTATGACATTCCAGTTAGGCATGTCAATGTGAAAGCCACATCTAAAATCATCTTCCAAAATACTTTCCTCAGGAAACCTGGACAGATCCCTCAAAAATTGTCACAAGCTTGAAGAGACATGAAAAAGACACTGCTTCAAGAAACATACTGAGCACATCTAAACCTATATTTTCCTCTGACTTTTTTCTCATGCTTTGTCTGACATACCGTTTATTTGGAGTTTGACTTATGCAGATCTTTTTCAACACAACTGTGGCTCTAATACCTACATCTTTCCCCTAGAATGGTCCAACATCTATGGTCTGATTGACATCCTAGCTCTAGGAAAGAACTGTCTCTATATCTGCATCACATATTTAACTAATACCTCACCCCAACACAGTGTAAACACATAGATAATCTGCTTTAGTGATGTGTAGACACTGAGCTTCTTTATACTCCTTAGGCTATAGTAAAAGTGCATTTATCACTTCATTTAGTCTACTCACAGTTGTTGAGTGCCTACTATGTGTCATACTCTAGAGGATCAAGATAGGAAGATGGTCATGACGGATATGATACCTGCTCTCCTATAACAAATATGAAATAATACCAAAAGTGCTCTGAAGACTTACAGGGTGCTGTTGGAACCATGTGGAGGAGCATACATTCTACCTCTCATAAGGGAAGACCTTCATCCCTGAAGACATGATGTTTAGGTTGTGGACTAAAGAGCTTACAAGAACTTATTGAAAAAGGAGAGGATGGTGGAAGATAGAATGTTCCTGAGAAAAGAAGCAGGAGTCAAGAGGTAAGAGGAATTCAGTGGAGGAATAAGAGTGTGGAGCAGAGTAAGGAAGTAGACAAACCCAAATTGTGAAGGGCTTTGTCAGCAATTTGAGGGTTTAGGCTATTTGCAGACAACTGGAAGCCAATACATTTCAAACAGTATAGTGACATCATAATATTTGTGTTTGAAAAGGTCAACCTGCCTGCAGTAGGAAGCTTTGTAATAATCCAAATATTCCCCAAGAGCTTCATCAGCTTTGACATTGGTCACTGTTCTTCTGATGGTTCTGAACATATATGTATTATTCCAGAGTCAGCTGTTAATCTGCACCCTGCACCTCCGCTAAATCAGATTTGTATGGATGGCAGTTTCACTAGATGAGTGCCCCTATCTCTAGAGAAGTTTTAATAGGATGCTTAAGCATTCATGCCAATCACTTCTTTACAGTCTCCATAAACTCTAGATGGACTTTATAATCCAGCCCCACATGCCTCTCCCTCCCGTCAATTAAACTTCCAATTATGGCTCATTCATATTCCAACACCAAAATCAGGCACTTTTTACTCTGCCATTATACTGACTCGTAGGTAAAATTGTTATTTGAGCAAGTTCCACCCTTTCAGGTGCCTCCTGTACACTGACATTACTAAAACCTTGATGGGGGATGTTTTTCCTGCTGTGCACACTGGCCAATGAGTGCTAGTATTGCATGCTGTCTGGTAGCTAAGTTTTCACCAAGAAGGCTGCACCATCACTGAAGGGTCTTAGATGAAGATGACTCTTAAAACAGCTTTATTTTTAAAATTTATATTTACCTCTGCAAAATATTCAATTTAAAATACCATGTATCATCTTGACCTGAATTGTCCTGTAGCCATCATGTATAATGGCAGTGTCTCCTGTGCACCAGGAGGCTTAGAACGTTGTTATTTATTCCTAGAGTGGGATTCATGGATGTACAACCAGTGCAGTCCCACGGGTCCCTGCACTGAAAGAGCCCTGGGCTCAGGGTTTAATCCTCTACAGCAGTCTTCTTGAAATGCTTAATAATTTTATTTCTGAACTTATATTTTGTAAGTGACGTCTATCGAACAATGGAGCATGAGAGCCTCGGAGCCTCAGGTCACATGGGTTCCTCCTCTGCCCAACTTCCTCCCACCCTGGGATAGGTTCTCACCTTATACTCCCCTACTTGTGGTGCTGGGAGTGCCAGCCTGTAAGTGCCATGGGCACATTCAGTGGGGGATGACTCCTGAGCCTTTGCCCCACCTAGATACTGAGTACATCTTAGCAGCCAGGTCACAATCCCTTGGCAGTTGCCAATCTATCTTCAGTTGGAACAGGAAGGCTATGGAGGGGGAGTTTTGTAGAAGGGGTGAATCTCTCTATGATTAGCACAACTTAGCATATAAAAACACTGCAACCAGTGTGTAGAGAGAGATCAAGGAAGAAAGGAAAATCTTTTTTACTTTTAGTACGTTCAATAGCACTTTTTTTTAATTTTTGAACAAAAGATAGTATATTTTTATTTTATGTTGGGCCCAAAAAATTAGGTAGCCAGCCCTGTTAAACCTCATCACAATTCTTCGAGGGTTTGGGGACTTAAGAGCCTAAGGCTCCAAAAGCGAAAAGATGAGTCCAGAGTAACAGAACCTGTAAATGGTGGAGCTAAGATTCAAACCCAGAGTAAGCAGGCTCACAGCAGGCTCTAATACCTCCAGCCTTTCTTTCTGTAACCTTCCCTTCTGGTCTGTCAGGATATTTCTGTAACCTGCCCTTCTGGTCTGTCAGGATACAGCCTAAGCAGTCTATGCTATGAGTTTCCTAAAATTCACAGGTATGTAAATCAGAGGTGCCATCTTTGGGAGTTTCATGCCTTTGATGTCAGCCGATGTGGAGGTGTTTATATGAGAAGAATTCAAATAAGAACAAAGAAGTCCTAAGTCCTCCATTTCAATCTCGTTTTTCACGTTTTCTAATCTTCTGGTGCTTCCCCATAAAAATGGAGTTTTATATGAGAGATTTCAAGAGGGATCTTTCTCTTGAAATTTTTCATAGAAAAGCTTCCTCTGGTCAGTAACTAAACCATACTTTACAGACTTCTATTAAGGGCAGTTCTGAGAAAAAACATTTGACTTTTTTTTTTTTTTGCTAAAAATGGTGATGAAACTTACAATCATTACTTATTGACTTTTTTTTTGTTTAAATTTTCCCAAAGATTTACCTAATGAAGTCAGAAATATATAGGCCTGAGTTCCCACAGTGCTTCAACAAATTTCAAATTCCTTTCAAAGTATTGAGTCTTTATGTCTCTATTTTTAAGGTTTACAGATCACGTTGTGCTTAAACACCACCACCATCAAAATCGAGAGAAATATTGCTCCCTCAACTGAATAGACATCATAGTTATGGAAAATAAACAAGCTATTAAAAAAAAAGACATAATAATTATGGGAAATAAGCAATCATCTTGCAGATGTATATGTAAATAATTCTTAACACAATAAAACATTACCAAATAACACCTAGAAATCTAATATTCATCTATATTTATGGGGTTGTCTCTTACACATTAAATAGCAAAGCAAATCTTAACTGAATGGACAGAAATATTATATAGTCTTCAAGAGTGAAAATTATATTGGGAAACATGAACATCATCTTATCCTGGGTGAATTCAAAAATTATTTCCGGTTCCTCCTTCTGTCAATTTGAAACTGTGGACAAATGAGGATAGCCAAGATGCATTTAAAAAAATTATTAAAGATCTGAGCCAGGGATTTGTGATACTGATACCCCACTAAGTCAGCATAAACTATCAACAGCATAAAAGAAACTGAAATTAAATTACATGAAACTTTGGCCTGAGGCAAACTGAGACGTGAACAGAATTTTCTTCTTTTTATCTTGCTAATTCTGCTTTCTCCCTTTTTCTGAATTCAGTGATATTCTTCCTTTGCTTAAGGACATCAGTGACTTCATAAACCCCTGGAATCCCAAGGCTGGAAAGTCCTCTGAGCCTGTGTTTCTTCTCCCTCTCCTGGAGTCTGCAGGGGGAAATGGTGCTCTAGGCTTGGATCTACTGGGACTGCAAAATCATCCCTGCAATAAACATTGACTGAGGTCCTACAATGTTCCTGGGTGCTTTGGACACAATACAGTACATCTGAGTCATCTTTGATCTCAATAAATTTACATTCCTAGCAGAGAGGAATTGTCAAGTAACTAAGCAACTAAAATATGGTGTGAAAACTGAAAAGGCACCACAATTTTGTGGTGCACATTGTAGGGCATCTGATCCAGTCTCCAGGGTCATAGGGGTCAACATCTAAACTAGACCCAAAAGACAAGTGGGATCAAATTAGAAGGGAGAACCACATTCTGGATAGAGGATGTGGCTTGTGGAAACACCCAAACGTGACAGGAAAGGTGGAGCCTTTGTGTTCTGCACCCAGTTCAGTGGAGCTGGGGCAGAAGGAATAGGGCAAGGGATCAGGGGTTAGATATGGCACTGAAGAGGTCCCCAGGGGCTAGATCCTAAGGGGCCTTGTATATCATGCCAGAGAGTTAGATACTAAAATGTTTTAAATAAGAATGTAACAAAATTAGATCTTCAATTTAAGGAGATCTTTGGGTACAAAGTACATAACAAAATGGAGTTGACAGAAACTAGAAATCCGCTAGCCTAACTGAGAGGTCCTAGTGAAGGTAATGGTAGATAATGTGTTTGGGAAATAGGAGGCAGAATCAACAAGGCAGAGTGATGAATTCGGTGCAATGATTAATGTGGAGCAAACTAAGGAACAATGAGAAACCAGGAAAGATGCCCAGGTTGCTGTCTTGGCCCACTTGATGGGCCGTTGTGCCACTGCCAGCAATAGGGAACTCCAATGGAGAAGTTGTTTTGTGAACATTTCTGCAGGTGACTACTGAGAACCAGAGAAATTTGTTCAGTGCTTTGAGTAAATCATGTGACAGCAAAGCACATTAGGATATTCAAGGTATTTTTTCCTTTTTAAAGATATGAGATCTCTTCACTACATGGCCTTTTACAATTCTCTCACACTTTCTGTCAAAAACTGTCCTCAGAATGTTATCTAATGAGCTCATTCATCCTAGCAAAAGTAGAGCCTTATGAAGACTCTGCATAGTAATAGGACAGCTAATATAGTTTAATCATTACATGTCATTAAGGGAACTCATTTCGTAGCTGGCCTTCCTTCCTTGATATATGGCACATCCAAGGAAGAACAGTGATCTGCATTGGCTGTGTCCCCACCCAGATCTCATCTTGAATTATAGTTTACATAATCCCCAAGTGTTATGGGAGGGACCCGGTGGGAGTTAATTGAATCATGGGGTCTGTTACCCTCATGATAATGAGTGAGTTCTCCTGAGATCTGTTGGTTTTATAAATATCTGGCATTTTCCCTGCTGGCACTAATTTTTTCTTTTGCCACCCTGTGAAGATGTGCCTTCCACCATAATTGTAAGTTTCCTGAGGCCTCCCCAGCCAGGCAGAACTGTAAGTCTATTAAATCTCATTTCTTTATAAATTACCCAGTCTCAGATAGTTCTTCATAGCAGCGTGAGAATGGACTAATACAAACAGGTCTAACACACATATCACCATACAGATTTCTTCTCTAATCTGCCAACTCACACAGATTCACTCTTCTGGCCTTGGCCTGCGTTGGGGATCTTTTAAAGTAGAAGTAAGGTGGAAATTTCTAGACCTCAAAAGATCTGGAGTTCAGTGAGTTATTCTGACACTTTAAAACTTCCATTTCAAAACACTTTCAAGGGTTAACACATCAGTGTCAGCTCTATGTAGATAATAATTACTTTCTTTCTTGTCAGAGATGATCTGGATGTCCACCTTTCCTAGGGCAGGACCCCAAACATTTTCCGTAGAGCCGATGGAGGTGGTTTTGGCTCCTTTTATCACCTCTTTCAGAACTGAAATGGCTGTTGGTGATCACATTCACTTGTAACTTCATTACCATTTCATCTATAGTTTATAATTTTATGCTTGCTTGATCATTTGATTAATTTTAAATACGTGTAAGCTTCATTTGGCCAGGGAAGATTTGATTCTCCCAGAGCTGCCTCATAGCAGATGCTCAGTAAATATTGTGTGTGTGTATGAATGGATGGGTACTGATTGTCTCTCTCTCTGCTACAGTGTGGTGGCCTGAAGGGTTTTAACAGATTCCCCCCACACAAAAGCACTCACTTTTTACACCTCCAGTGGAAAGAACTTCTCTCAAATTGGCCCTGGACCATATTTCAGACCTGCTTCCTTCCCTGACACCACTTGAAGGCATCTGTTTCATAAATTCCACAGTTAGGTTTCCTTTTCACTTAATATTTTTTATTCTTAACCCTTAACTTTTATATTTACACTACTTTAATCCAAGGAAATGATCTTAAGTGTAAGAACTTTAGAACCATGAAAACATTTTCAATATGGGAACATTCTGAAAGCTACTTAAATAATCCTACAGGTAACCATTCCCTCTGCCTAAACATGGAACTTCTCCAAAAATCTCCAGAAAGTTTCCATGAACCCGTGTGACAGATTTAGATACGTGATATGCTTTTAGTTTCTTGGAGGAACCAACATTGATTAAATATTTATGTCAATCTTTTATGTATTTTGTTTAATTATAACATTCTATGAGAAAGATAATATCAACAAATTTTTTTAATGAGGAACTTAATTCCAGAAGTTAAGAACTTGCCCAAACTTAACTGCTAAGCAGAATTTAAATTCAATCTTGACATCATGTAGTTCACAAATTTCAGGTTTTCTGTCCAGATTTATATCCTCCTGGAAAGAAAAGGAGACGTTCAGCCATGAAGTCCTAAAGTTTGAAGGAGGACAATAAGTCATCTTCTCTTAGAAGTGACTTTTTATAGGAGAATATGAAAGTAAAGCAATGTGACATGCCAACATGACCTCCAACAGTTCTGTAAGTGTGAAGAGAAAAAGATAGCCTTAAACCACTGTCCACCCTGTTCAGGTAGCCAGTGAAGGAAGACAGACACCAACTATAGACTGCAAAATCTCTCGCCCATCATCATCAACTATCTTTCTTTCTTTTGTCAGTTTGTTTTCCTTGATGGCTCAGTTGTAGATTTCAAGTATGAGTACACTGGACAGACCATCTCTCCCCATCTTCCCTGGTGCTGAACACATCCTAAGACTCAATAAATGGGGGCCAATGAAAACAACTCTAACCTTGCACTGGGGAAATTTCCTTCTAGCAGGAGCTCGAGATTGACTTTAAAACTGACAACTATGATAACCCCTGGCATTCTTACTTTCACTAGACTGTCTGAAAAGACGCTTTTCTTTCAATGCTGTTAATACAGTAGCTCTTTATTGACAGGTGCACTGGTGGTTCTTTCCTTTTTTAACTGGGACTTTAACTGTGAGTTTGATTTGGATGAAACACAGCATTCAGCATTTTCAGTAGCCTCTTACCAATAATTTTTTTAAATCAATAAACATAGCTCTGTATGGATTAAAACATTCCTGATCATGTGTGCATTATTTTTAACTGCCAGCTCTAGAGAATGCACTCCACTGAGGTAATCTGTAGATAGACTATGATTATTTTCCTGTTTCTTAGAGCCAATTACTTAAAGAAATCAGAAAAATCTTTAATTTACATCCCTGTTAGCAGTTAATGTACAGCAAATATGAAATTAGTGTCTTAGCCCTAAGTTGAGCCTCTCATTGTATAAATTGAATAGAAAAAATAGTCCTCTTTTTACAATAGAAATAGATCAATTTTTAACATCAAGGGTCTTCATTGCCTTCTTTTTGAAATGTTGAAGGAAAAGGTTCAGTTCTTAATTGTGCTACATACTTGTTTCTCTTTCTCAGCTGTGCAGCTGAAAGTCTAACTGAGAGCAGGCAGCCCAGGAGGCACAAGTAGTCCTTAGTGCCATGTAAAGGAGGTACACGCAGGTCCCATTTGCATTCTCAGCCATGCACCACAATCTCTTTAGAACTCCTACTTGAAGACAAAATGAAACGTTGATGCATATAGGTACAAGAAAAAAGAGGAAGGCTGAGTTTGCTCATTGTTGCTGTAGGAATTGCTTCATCTGAGACGTCAGTCATAATTGACTGATTAGAGAGGGTCTTCTTCCACAATATTGACTTAACTGGCATTTTCATCAACTTCAGCTTCATTAAAGTTTTTAGAAGATCTGCATTGTATATTTTAATCACTGCATATGTATATTTTAATCACTGCATATGTATATTTTTCTTTTATCACAAATAACAAATGAACATATATGGTTTAATCCAGTATACCGAGCTTTCCAACTTTAATTTTGTATTATTTTGCTTCTAATCTTTCATTTAAAAAAAAATTTCTGTGGAACAGTTACATCTTGACTTAGAGGAAAAGGAGGAGAGGAGTATAGAGAGAGGGGAAGTGTCTCTCACACACAAATAGAGTTAAGAAGGAGGGTGCCTAATTTAACAGAAACTGTGACTTATCTACCAATGGCAGCTCAATTTAATAACCAGAGTTCACCTTCATGACAGATTCTGATACAGGAAGGATAGAGGACTTGACTATTCTGGAAAAGTTTAGGGGAAAGATTCAGGATACATTGGCAAAAAGAAACTGATAATTGGGGAAATCTCACTTTTCTAAAACACCAGAAAATCCCCACTGGAAGAAGAAGAAGAAGGAAGAACAGCAGAAGGTAGGGGACAAAGAAGAACGACACAAAATAAAGAAGTTTATATTTACAGAAACTTATATATACTCTTTCTCTTCTTGTCCTGATACCTTTTCATTCATGTGCTTGCTCTGGGGCTCAATTCCTATAGGTTTAATCCTTAATTAGACATTCCTGGCAAAGAGAATGCAAAGTCTCTAAGACACTAAACTGGCTTCATTTTCAAGAAACAACAGAGAGACCAATGTGGATGGACTGAGTAAGGAGTGGAGTGGAGCACAGCAGATGGTGTCAAGGAGGGAAAAAGGCTAGCCCTGGAGGCTGAAATGGTAAGTGTCGTTCATTGCAAGGGTTTGATTAGAAATATGACTTGATCTGCATTTTAAGGGGTCCATCTGGCTTCTGTATTAAGAATAGATTAAAGGAGGCAAGGTAGAGAAAGAATGAGGCAAACATGATGGTGGTCTAACCATAGTGGTTGCAGTAGAGATGGCAGGAAGCAGTCCAATGATAGATATAGTTTTTTTTTAATTGAGCTAACAATAATGACTGTTGAATTGTCTGTAGAGCATAAGAAAAGAACAGAAATGAAAAATGACTCCAGGAGTTGGGTTTAAACACCTGGAAGGAATAATTTTTTTCATTCACTTGGAAATGTTTATGGAGCTCTTGATATCTGCTGAACATTGTCTGAGCACTTGAAACACATCAGTGAAAAAAAAACATTTTCTTTCTTCAGTGGATTACGTTATAAACTAAGAGAATAAAAAAAAATTACAGTAATTCTATATAAATTGGTTAATATGTTAGAAGGTGAAAAAATGAAAATAAAATGAGTAAAGGGAATTGGAAATGCTAGGGCAGAGGAGTGGGGAAGTGCAATTTAAAAGAGAATAGCAAGCAGTTTTCATGGAATAGTTCATATCTAATAAGGACTTGAAGTACAGAGACATCGTCCATGTGGATATCTTGAGAAAGAGTATTCCAAGCAGAGGGAAGAGCAGGTGCAAAGGCCTCAAGGCAGGAGGATGTTTGGTGTGTTCAGGGATTGTCAGGAGGCCAGTGTGAAAGGAGTGAGGTGAATGGGTGGGGATGTGGAGATGGGTATTAAAGGTGATGTAGATCTGCATGAAGTAGGGCCACGTGGGCCATGGAAAGGGCTGTGGTTTTCACTCAGGTTGAAATGGGGACCATTGCTATGTTTAGAAGAGAGGTTTGACGTGATCCGATTTAGGATTCAATAGAATCACTCTAGTTGCTTTACTGAAATCAGACTGTAAATAAACAATCAAAAACAATTACATGGTAGCAGTGGCTCAGCCAAGAATGTGGGCAGTGGAGTCAGTGGGAAATAATTAGATTATGGATATATGTTGAAGGTAAATATGATAGGAATTCCTGATGAACTGGATGTGTGATATGAGAAAAAGATAACTCCAAGTTTTTTGTTGATTTAATTTTTGCCCTGAACATTGGAAGAATGAAGTTATCTTCTGAGACAGAGGCTGCATATTGAGATACTAAGTTTAAGATGCCCACTAAACATCCACTTGAAGACGTTTAGCGGGCGGTTGGTTACATGAGTCTGGCTATGTGGAAAGAGATACTGGACATGGAATTATTAATTTGAAAGTCACTTTCATAGAGGTAATTTAAATCCATGAGACTAAATGAGATGACCAAGGGAATTATTTTATATAGAAAAGAAAAGGGAATCTTAGGCTGTGATATTCTGGGATATTCAACACTATGAAGTTGAAGAGAAGAGGATTTGGCCTCAAGAGAGACAGAGGAGGAATGATGAAGAAGACAAGATGAAAACCATAGGAGTGTGGCATCATCGAGCCAGTTATAGAGAGAGCAGTGAGATGGAGACTGAGAGTTGAACATGCGATTTACCTGTGACTTGACAAGAGAAATTTTTTGTGGAATGGTAGAGGCGAAAACCTAGTGGGAAAGAGTTTAAAAGGCAATGAAAGGAGAGGAATCAGATACAATCTAAATTGGAGGAGTTTTGCTGCAAGATGGGGCAAAGAAATGAGGCTATAGTATTGAGGAATAGAAATAGAATCAAAAGATAATGTTTTTATTGTTTAAGATGGGAAGAATGTCATTACATTTGTATGTTAATGTGAATGATTGATCCAGTGGACAGTGAAACATTGTTAATATAAAAGAGAGAAAAGGGAGAATTGCTGGAATAATGCTCTTAATTAGGCATGAAGGATAGGATCTGGTCACAAGCGAAAAGATTTGCTGTAAATTAGAGTATAGATAATTCATTTCATGCAATTGGCATGAAAAGAAAGGTTCTTGGTATAAATGCTGATGGTGGGACAGAGATGGCAATGAAAGTCTATAGAAATTAATTTCTAATAGTTTCAATTTTCCTAGCAAAGCAAAGTTTCCCAACTGAGAATGGGACTGGGAGAGGAAATGGTGGGAATTTGAGGAGAGAGAAATAAGTCATCTAGGAGACTTATTGATGAAATAGTCATCTAGGAGAGTGTGAGTGTTTGGTTACCTATCAGAATTTCAGTCTCACTTAAGATTCATTCATGAATTTATAATGAGTCAACATGGTGGTGTGGTGGACAGCGGAATTATTCAGGGTTGTAGTTTTAATAAGTGAGATAAAGCAAGAGAAGTACAAGAAAGGATATACATGGGAAATGTTTGAAGAATTAAGCCTGTAGGAAATAATGGAAACCATCAAAGGGACGAACATGGTCAAAAGTGGTTAATCAGTTTTGGACTGAAGGATTGTTATGCTGAGAAAATTATGGAATGAACTATACAAGTTGGAGATGTGGTCGGAAAGACTAGAGTGCAGGAAGTTGAAATCATGGATTGTAGTTATTGGTAATGATAAAGTCTCAGTTACAACTTTGAAATTGAATGACTGTAGTTGCTGTCATCCAAGATGGGGATGATTATGGAAGGGCCAAGTGTGGGGAAGATGGTCAGGAGTTTTATTTTGGACACATTGATTTTTAGATATCTACTAGAAATTTCAGTAATGACACAAATCTGATATTCAGAGAAAAGTTGTAAATCTGGGCATAATCAACATATAATATGATAGTATTTGAAGCCATGAGACTGGATCAGCTGACATAAAGTTACTATAAAAGAAGTTAATATCTGTAATTCCCCACAGCGTGTGGTGCTTTCCAGCGGCTGTAGAGTCAAAGTATCCAAGTTCAAGTCCTAGCTCCCTCTTACCTATAAAATCTTGGATAAGTTTTTAACTTCATGTGACACAACAAGATAATATCTACCTTACAGGGGATTTGTGACAGTTGAAAAAGGTGAGGAACAGTAACTTAAATGGCATGGCATAAGTTCTTAATAAGCATTGGAAAATATGACAATGACCAAGTGACCAAGATACAGACAAGATTCGGGGGAATATAAACTATCACCATCAGTTTTCCTAGATAAGGTAGAAAGGTCTGTACCAATGAGATAACATTTGAGGTGAGATAACATTTGAGGTGAGGATATGGAGTTTTGCCGAAGAGGATGATTAAAGGATATGGAAGGAAAAATCAAGGACAATAACAAGTGCTGATTTTTCAGAGCAGGATAAGAAAAGGTCTGGAATCCACAGTGCAGACATAAATTAATCTGTGACTAGTACACATGAACAGATCTTTCAAGAAACCAAAATGTGTCTAATAAGAAATACTCTTTTAATGTTCCTCTTCTGAGCAAACAGGCAGCTTCCTTGAAGCATGGGATGCTTTGGAAAGGTAGGCTTTAGTAATCTTTTTTTGTTGTTTGTTTTTTGAGACCAAGTCTCTCATTCTGTTGTCCAGGATGGAGTATAGTGGCATGATGTCAGCTCCCTGCAACCTCCGCCTCCTGGGTTCGAGCAATTACCATGCATCAGCCTCCTGAGTAACTAGGACTACAGACATGCAACACCATGCCCAGCAAATTTTTGTATTTTTGGTAGAGACAGGATTTTGCCATCTTGGCCAGGTTGGTCTTAAACTCTGACCTCAGGTGATCTGCCTGCCTTGGCCTCCCAAAGTTCTGGGATTATAGACGTGAGCCACTGCACCTGGCCAGCTTTAATAATCTGGTAAGTTTACACTTAGATCTCTGAAAAATACAAGTTGGGTATTTTCTTTAGATTATGATGTTGTTTTGGTTGCTTTCTAAATGTTTAAATATATATACAATTCTGCAACATTTAATATTCAAACCCTCATCGTATGGAACAAATTTCAATACAGGTAAATGGAACTCTGGGCTACCTGTGTATCAGAAGTCAGAATTATTAAAATGACCTATTTTTAGCATCTGAATCCATTAATGGGAGATGTTTTGCATGAACATTACAAGATGCCTGGCTCTCTGGTACTTATTGACATTTAATGAATAAAGGAAATTGAACTTTTTAATTGTGAGACTCTCTTGAGGCTACTGGGCATTAAAGTGTATCTAAAGTGTTCATTTACTTATATTTCTTCCTGAGCTGGATATGTGAGCTAAAAATAAAACCCTCTGAGATGTAAAAAAAAAAAAATATATTGCCATTGAAAAGGCCTCTTTAAATCACTTTAGAAACCTCGGTCATAAAGTGCTTAAAAGGGGTTTTCAGCAACTCCCTGGTTGATGGTGAAAGATACACATTTTTAGAGACTTAAAAAAAATAATGCTTGTCAATAAAATGAGTATATAATAACACAGAAGTATCATTCAAGAGCTAGGAAACCAGTATAGGAATCAGTCACATCTGAACATGAAGACAGCTATGAGGAAGGAGTTCTAAAAGTCCCCTTGTGCCTCAAACACCTCCTTTCCTCACTGGCCTGGAGGTTACTGAGGGCAACTGCAAGTGTGCCTTATAGTGGTGTCAGACATAAAAACACTTATAACTCTTGGCTCCATAGATGGAAACTGGAGACTAGAATGAATGGCCTGGAAAGTACTTAAACTGAGCAGACTTTTGATGGTGGACTCCAGAGTAAGGGAATGGACTGAGAGGGAATGGTTCTAAGGCAATGCAAAATCTGGGAGGGCACACGTGGGTGAAGAGCCCCGAGGGTGGTTTCAAGCCCATGGGGAGATGTGGCAGCCTGCTCGGGATACCTGCTGGAGGATCATGTCCCTACTCTACTGGGTTAACAAGGGTAACCCTGGCCAACCAATTGACTCTGGGCATCTTATCTGACTTTATCATGAACTGTTTTTCCATCCATAAAATGGAAGTGGTAAAATCTGCCTGACCTGTGTGGTGGAGAACATTGTGTGAATAAACGTGTTAATATAAACTTACAGACCTGAGGCTTTTCTCAGGAAGCATGCTACATAAATTCAAGGAATGAATAAAGTTAATTATTATTGCAAATTTAGTTATAGTTACCTAAAAGATTGCAATCATTTAGCAGTTAATCTTTATCTTGTGGAAAGCACCAAGAAGCTCTCTTATTTTCTAGGGGTAACAATTGCCTTTGGTCAATGAGATAATACTTTTTCTTTAATTTTTTGCATTAAGAGAAGCTTGAGAATAACATTTCAATGTGTGTGTTGAGTAATCAAATAAATAAACTATACCAAAATGTTTTAAAAGCTAAAAAGCACTATAAGCAAATAAGATATTATTATTGCTTAGTACTATTTTAAATCATTCATCCTGCCTTTGGAACAAATTTTTTTCGTATACAAAAGTAAACTTGCAAAATCCAAGAATTAAATGACACTGCATATCTGTTTAAGAAATGACATAAAACTAGATAAAAGTATCTGCTTGTTATAATTCTATTTTAAATGAATATATTTTCAGAACTTTCATTTAAGTAAAATAAAATTTCATGTATTTTTAGTCTTTTATTTAAATTCACATTTAAAAATGTTCCATCTCTTGATTTTAGATACATTTCATTTTCCAGAAAAGTTTATTTATATCCTGAGGTCACAGGCAAGAGCTATGTTAGAGCTGCCATCTCCTATAATCACAAGACAAAGGATAGTCCTGGCTCAGTGGCTCATGCCTGTAATCCCAACACTTTGGGAGGCTGAGGGAGGTGAATCACAAGGTCAGGAGTTCAAGACCAGCCTAGCCAACATGGTGAAACTTCATCTAAACTAAAAATATAAAAATTAGCTGGGTGTGGTGATGTATGCCTGTAATCCCAGCTACTTGGGAGGCTGAGGCAGGAGAATTGCTTGAATCTGGGAGGCAGAGGTTGCAGTGAGCCAAGCTCACACCACTGCACTCCAGCCTGGGGGGCAGAGTGAGACTCTGTCTCAAAAAAAAAAAAAAAAAAAAGATAAAGGATAAAGGAAAGTTCCATTTTCTTTAGTGCATTTAACCAGGAAAAGTTGAAAACTCAAAAGCAAGCCTAGAATATGGCAATAAACTAAACTTTCAGGTGTCTCAGAAACTACTTGACTTTAATAGACTGTGAGAGTCAGTCTGAGTCTTTGAAAAAGTTATCCTATGTTCTGGAAGCATGCTCCCAAGCCCACAATCCAGAGATTGTGTGCCATTGTCACCACATCCCTGTTATCGAGTAAGCCAATATTATTTCCCTCAGATACTTACATAAAGTCTTCTGTAGCCTAAAAACTTTCCCTAACTGAAATATGTTGACAGTGCAGCAAGGTGAACTCCTGAAAATCAAAGTAGCAGAAAGACAACTAAAATGTTTTCCCACATTGTTGGGAAAATGTGTTACTGAAGCACATTGTGCACATTGTGCAGTATCAGACGATCACCATAATGCAACCAGAACAAAATCTCAAAGAGCCTGAAAGCCTCCAGGTCAAGAGCTGCAGTCACCCTCCTATGTAAACCACCTAGGGTACCATTTGTAGGATGGTTAGTCTGCAGATTACTGAGAAATTCTAGATGTTCAGGTCTAGCCCAACTTCAATGACCTCTTTGAAAAATCAAGATCTTGAACAAAAGGAAGAATTCCCACACCAAAGCCCAGTCAGATCATCATCATATTTCTGCACTCCTTACTGATTCTGATGGGTGCTGGGTTTCCTCTTGTAACTTTGAAGGATCAGGAGCAACTGCAAAGTTCTGAACAGAGATGAGCTCATTTCAGTCCCAATCTGATATAATACCCTACATTTGGCAAAGTAAATGTCCAAACCTACTGAAAATCCAGAAGATCCTTAGGGACTCAAACTCCATAATCTTCCTCAGAGGCCCATTATGATACATTCTTCCTCTTGGTGATAAGGAAACCTAGTTTATTTCTTAGTCAAATCATCTACTCTTTAAAGTCTATTCATCCTTAATGTAGTTGACAAGGAAGGAAGGCTGTTTTAATATTTAATTGAAAGTGTTTATAAATTAAAAGTAACTTCTCACTTTTTCTTCCCTTTGCAAAAGCTAAATAAAATAGGCAAAACAATATAAATAAGTGAAAAAGTAATGATTTCCACCCTTCCTTATGGGACCTAGTTTTCATCCTTCTAATTCTTGTCAAAAGAGAAAATGACTATATAGTCAGCCATGTTTTTAAAACCCTATTTGACACTGTAGTCCTTTGTTGGAAGCTTCTGGTGCATAGTAACAAATTAAAGCCTTGAAGGAGACCAGAAATAGATAACAAAACTTGAAAACATACATTCTAAAAATGTTTCACATCATTGTTTAATATATAAAGAACAGTGAAATATGCATAGGAGTTATTAGAATAGTAAAACAATATACCAGTGCACAATCTTGCTCAAAATCTGTTGATTGAAAGGCAAAATTGATGGGAGATTTCAGAATCAATCTGCCCAGAATCTTGATAATATTTTAAGGTATTGGATTTCTTTTTCTTAAGCAGTAAGTAAAACTGATAATATTATAGAGATTCTTCTAGGAGTGGGAATCTTTGTTTATTCCTTTAGAATCAATTTTACTAAGATATAGGTTAGTACATTTCAGCACCACAGCTACTGTTTCTTATGTATAACTCTGTGTAAACATAAAAATTGGCTGAAGTTTGAAAACTATTAAACCAGTATGAATATTTTTCCCACTACATATTAAGCTCACCTGAGCTTTTCTGCCATTCTAGCTAAATGTAATGAGGAAGATGAATGCCATCTCATGAAAGAGGATGGTATAATGACCAGAAGTTCCATAATAGCAAGAGGAAGGGTAGGAATCTCACTTCTACTATCTCCCAGGTCTCTACCTCCCAATGACACTTGACCCTGATTCCTACACCAAAAAAAAAAAAGGAAAGGAGGCAAATTTTAGACCAGTGGCTGTACTGTTACAGCCTTGAGAGAAAAGATGTCTGGATGTAGTTGAAGGGAGGAATTCAAATCTGAGGAGGTTTTGGGGCCCTGGTAGCAGAGTTTGTACAAGGTGCCTCTGCAGTAACCTGGTGTGGGCTCCAGAGTGGACAAGCAGCATCACGTGGGTTTTGGCAGTTCTTCCAGCCCACCCCATCTTCCCTTGTAGGTCAGAAGGATAACCAGATTTTCCAAGCAGCCCCAGTGGCTCACAGAAATCACTAGGGTCTAACTGGAAAATCCGACAGATGGAATTGGTGGGATGTGTGGGATGTGTCCCTCCAGCTAAAGGTTCCTACCTTAGACAGTGACAGGGACAAGAAGCAGGGAAACTCTGGTCAGAAGAGGGCAGGTCCCAGGTGAGGGCCCCACCCTCAAGCCTGGAACCATGGCCCAAAGTGAGAACATACACCCCTATTTTTTTTTGCTTGAATGTTGCTTTTTCTAAAACCACCCATGTCCTGCCCTGCCCCCGATCCTGTGCCTATAAAAACCCCAGGCCCCACCAGCAGAGAGAGGAGAAAATGGACAAAATGGATGTCAGAGACTATGGTTGGACATTAGAAAGAAGAAGCTTGACTTCAGAGGGTTGGCTTGAGAGTGTATGTTCGGATGGACTCCAGGGCAAGATTACCTGTAGTCCCCAGCCAGACTCCAGAGGAAGACTATCCTCCCACTCCATCCCCTTTTCAGTTCCCCTTCCCACGGAGAGTGACTTTCATTGGCAATAAAATCCCCTGCATGTACCATTTCCAATCCATTCATGTGACTTCCTTCCTCCTGGATGCTAGACAAGAACTTGGGTGTGGGTACAAATGCTGTCACACTGACCCTCCACTGAGCTGTTAACACTTAAGCCATCTGCTAATGGCAAAGCTAAAAGAGCACTGAGTATAACACTCCTTCTGGGCCTACAGGGGTCACAGGCACCCCTCTAGATGCTACCACAAGGCTGATATGGAGTTCATTCCTGGTGGCTCCCAAAAGCACTTGCCCCAGCTCCTGCACCCACTCACCCGCATGCTTCCTCCCGCAAGGAGTTGAGCACAGCAGGGAGTGAGTGAATGAGTAGAGTTCATCCTGGCCTGTGCTGGTGCACTCCAGTTCCTACCCACCAAGGGGTCAGGGAAATTATCCTTCTTCACCAGGGACCAGATAAAAGCCTCATGTAGATCTGAGTCATTGTTACTGAAATGCCAGGATTTGGTCTATGTCCTGCTGCTCTCAGCACAGAATGCCAATCACTGAATCAATGAGTATGGCCAAGGAAGAAGACTTTAATTGGGTGCTGCAGCCAAGGAGAATGAGAGATAAAGTCACAAATCTATTTTTCCAACTGATCAACAATTGGAGTAATTATATAGTGGAGAAAGTGTAAAAACAGGAATTGGGGAGGGTAAAGAATGAGAGGTCTGGCATCTCATTTTCTGGATGTGGTGATGTAGTGATTTTCAGTCCCTTGCCTGAAGGTCAGTTTTCTGAGGAAGAAACTCAGTTAAAACAAATATAAATTCAAGATTTTAAGACAGAGCATCAATTTCAATGCTTACTTAAAAAACTAGTAAATATAATTCCTATGGGAAAATTGTGCCAGTTTCACCATTCTGTCGTGAAGACAAGGGACAGAGTAAGCAGAGGGCTCAGTGGAGTCCTGACAAAGCTAGAACTGACTGCATACTCACCTGCTACACGGCCAGTGTCAAATACCAGAGGGTGCCCAAGAGCAGGTGGTCTCAGGATCCTGGGAGAAAACCAAGTACAGGGGCTACAAATGTATCTCTGAGCTTCCCCTGCTACCCACCCAATCTTTCCCATAACCTTAAGGTCACACAAGATGTCATCTCACATGAGATGACTTCGTATGCCCAAAGCCATCTTGGGAAGTCACAGAGGACAGGAGCAAATCTAAAAACTGAGCATGAAAAAAAAAAGCCTATTATTAAAAAGTCAGAAAAAGAACAGATGCTGGCAAGGTTGCGGAGAAAAAGTAACACTTTTACACCATTGATGGGAGCATTAATTAGTTCAAACATTGTGGAAGACAGAGTGGCAATTTCTCAAAAACGTAGAGGCAGTAATAACATTCAACTCAGCAATTCTATTACTGGGTATATACCCAGAGGAATATAAATCATTCTATTATAAAGATACATTCACACCTATGTTTATTGCAGCACTATTCACAACAGCAAAGACATGGAATCAACCTAAATACCCATCAATGATAGACTGGATTTTAAAAATGTGGTACATGTACACCATGGAATACTATGCAGTCATAAAAGAAATGTCGCTTTGCAAAAACATGGATGGAGCTGGAGGACACTACCCTTAGCAAACTAACTCAGGAACAGAAAACCAAATACCACATGTTCTTACTTATATTTGAGAGCTAAATGATGATAACACATGGACACATGGTGGGGAGCAACACACACTGGGGCCTGTTGGAGGGTGGGGCGTGAGAGGAGGGAGAGCATCAAGAAAAATAGCTAATGCGTGTTAGGCTTCATACCTGAGTGATGGAATGATCTGTGCAGCAAACTACCATGGCACATGTTTACCTATGTAAGAAAACTGCACATCTTGCACATGTACCCCTGAACTTAAAATAAAAGTTGGAAATTTTAAAAAATAAAAATAATGCCTGCATTACCTAAAGAGAGTGTTTGCCCTATGTAGGGAAGCTGAGTTTAGCAGTTGGATTCATTTAGTGTGTCCCTCCATGTCTGTCATCATCTGCTACCTATGGGAATGTAGTTTATTAGAAGGTTCAGTGAGCTATGGGAAATGAAGCTGCACATTCCTTGCTCATTTGTTATGTCGAGTGGGTACATTTATCAGTCCACTGCACATAGAGATGCCCCTTTTCTAAAAGGGGAAGTGAAACCATTGGCTTAAAAATCTGTTTCATATGATGAGGCTGAAAAATCCATCTAGCTGTGAGCCTTTTCCTGCTAACATCTGCGGGTGATGTGGAGGCTGTAGTCTGGTGAAAAAGAGCATGGCTTTAGATTGAGACAGACTTGGGCTCAACCTGGGCCACCACTTCCTAACTCTGTGGCCTCTGTGAGGCTCAGCTTACTCTCGTTGGTTTACTATGCTGAGACTCAGCTTATTCTAAAGTAGGAAGAATCATTTGTTTTCAGAATTAACTCACTTGTGTACTTGGCCCTTTGGAAAGCCTCAAAAACAAAACTGAAAACACAGAGCTCCAAGATTGGATTTCCAATGCCAGTGATTTTAACACTTCCCCCAACTGTCTTGATGTGGGTTGACCTGGCTAAAGATCTCTTCCTTTTGGTGGATAAAAGTTATTGTATTAGAAAGACAATGGTGTTTTTGTTTTTTTCTCCACAGATATGTGTTCCTTTAAATAATTTTTAATTTACCAAACCAAAGTAAGTACCTTTCAGTATTAAGTAAAGAAGTCGAGGGGCTTTTTTTCACCCATAATGAAAGGAATAGGGCCTTAAAACTCCAGGAGGACCAAGGGGGAATAAGTGACAAAGTATTTGTGCGCTATCTAGAATGAGATAAATGTTTTAATGTATCATCTGTCCCAGTTTGAACTTTTAAACAGTTTTTCACTGGCACATAAAAGTTCAGGAGATTTTGGGATTCAAATACCCAGATGCATTTAGGATTTACTTCACATTTATCTTTCTTGGGAAGCAACACATTGATGCTCTCTAGGAGCCCTGAAGCTGATGGAAAATTGAGGTCATAGAGTAAGACTGTGAAGATAGAGGGAAAGGAACTTAACCTTCAGTATTCTCAGGCAAAAACACATGATGTGGAAAGTCCAGCCTTTGGGCTGAAAAAAATATTCTCAAAGCTCAGGCCATTTTCCTATTTTCCTTGAAGACATCCTCATCCATCTTGCTTTTGTTTTCCTTACCAAATGCTATTTCCTTTGATCAACTAACAATGTGTAATTGGCTATCACTCATCCAAGGTTGCAAGGAAAAGATTCATGTGTTTATTGAAGAAAAATATCTATTGGAATCCATATATTTTTATAGAAAATACGTCCAATTATCTTATCCATGAGTTTTAGGGGAGGGAAGTTTGGATTCTTATAACTATCAATTGAAAATATATTTTTTGTGTCATATTGGCTATCAGAAAACACATAATTCCTAATGAAAAAGATTTTGCGTTTCAAGTTATCGTGTAGGAAAACAGGACTAGAGTGTGTTGCATATGGGGATTATGTCCCTGAAGCCAAGTCCTCTTTAAGACAATAATGGCCTCTATCTAGTAAACGGTTACATCCTTCAGCACATCTTTGAAGCAGGATATTTCCCTGACCCCTTCATGTGTGGGAACTGGAGTGACTGGGCACCGGTAGGAGTAAACTCCACTCACTTGCTGCTCCACCCTTCACAGGATGGGGAGCTTAGGTGAGTGAATGCAAAAGCTAGGATGAGTGCTTTTGGATGCTGGCAAGAGTGAACTCCATACTGGCCCCACAGCAGCATCCTGGGAAGGGTGCCTACGACCCCTGAAACACCAGAGGAAGTGTTACAGTGCCCTTTTAGCTTTTCCACCTGTGGACACATTCAGTGTTAACAGCTAAGTGGAGGGTCAATGTGACAGCCTTTTGCACCCATACTGGTGGCACCTGAACGTTAGTCTGGCATCCAGGAGGAATGAGGTCATGTGAACAAATTGAAGGTGGTAAATGTGAGGGATTTTATTGCCAATGAAAATGGCTCTCAGCAGGAAGGGGAGCTGAAAAGGGGACACAACAGGAAGGTAATCTTCCCCTGGAAGATTCACTGAAGCTATGCAGTTAAGCTGTCCCTCTGAGGTCAAGCTGCGTCTCTCTGACATCCAGCCATAGACTCTGACATCCAGCTGCTTCTCCCCTCTTTTCCAGATTTTATGGCACAGGATGGGAGGCAGGGGAGGCCATGGGTGGTTTTGGAAAAGGCAACATTTGAGTGAGAAAACAGGGATGTAAGTTTTCTCTTCGGGCCATGGTATTATGCTTTTGGGCGTGAGGGTAGAGCCCTCACCAGAGAATTTCTGCCTAGAATTTTTCTGCCTGTCCTTATCATCCTGATATAATGTATTTTTTGTCATAAATCAGATACTATTTTAATGTTGCTTATTATTCTTTTTTATAACTCTAAAAAAGATTATTTCCCTTTACAGATTGATATTTCAATAAACGTATGTTTTGTTTGGATGTATTCCCTGTAGCTCTTTCTTATCACCTTTTTTTAAAAAATTATAAGCCGTAAAATATTAATTAGCTCATACTTACCACAATAAATTCTCTGATTGTATTCATAAAACTGTTGGGTAAATTCAAGCTACCAGGATTATCAGTGGTTTATTTGGGGTTTAAGAGCATGGCCCCTGAACTTCATACAATTTTCTTGAATCTTGGGGGCAAAAATTCTGAGAGAGAATCAAATATAACTCCAAGTAGTACACTAATTTTTATCTACTTCTTAATAGAGTGCAAACTCACAGTTGTTTGAAATAGCATAACAGCAGGATATTTTGCTAATTATAATCAAGTAATACTCTTCAGCCCAGGGAGTTAACTAAGGAATATTCAGACCACATTGCAGGTTGCAGGAGTTTTCTAGACCTTTCTTTCTGCTACTTCTGCCTTCATGGGTGCATCTCAATGAAGGATGCTGACCATAGCCCCCCAGATTAAGCAAACTCACAGCAGAAACTATCCATCTCTTTCTTTCTTTGAAACATATATATTTTGTTAATAATATGGCCAAAAACTGAAGCTGCCAGAAAACTCAGTGTTTTCAATCCACTCAAAAAAAAAAAAAAATAGAAAACTACAACCACTATTACTACAAAATAGCCTGACTTTGAAATTTTTGTGTTTTATCGTAGATACTCCTTATGCATCATTTTGAACCTAGCCATTTCTGGTTTTTTTTAATCTAAGTACTAAGATTTTAGTTTCTAAAAAGGCAATCAAGAGTCTTAAAGTGATTTTGAAGCAAATAGTTTTAATTATGCACTGCTTCTCCTAACACCAGTTGCTCAGGCTTTTTTCTTTGTCTTTTTTTTCCTCTCGTCAATCAATGTATTTGTGCTGGACAAATCCAATTTTGTGGTGTATTACAAGCTATTTAAATTCATAATCATTTTTGAATGGATGGAAGTGTATGTGACAGTCCCAGTGTTGATTAATAAGCCAAAGATGTTGAAGTTGACCAGTTAATAGATGCATAGTCTAACAATTTGAGTTTCTGTCTACACTTCCAAATAAAGCTCTACGTATTTTTAAGTTTAGGATATAATAGACAAAAATAACAGGAAGCCAATACTGTATATATATCAGGATAATTGACCTCCTATTATCCATATTAAAGGAGATGACTGCTACCTGCTGATGATGAGAATGAAAACCTATAGCTTTGTCAAGATGTCATCATTCAGTGTGGGACAGTAGAGCATAGCCTCTAAGAACTAGGATTTGGAAACAGAGCCTGGTTTAAACCCCAGTTCTCCCCATTGCTCACCAGGTGTCTTTGGGAGAATTACTTATATAACTGTCACTTCTCACCTATAAAATAAGAATAATAATAGTGCCCACCCAGCAAAAAGCTGTGATGAGAATTAAGGAAGATAATATGTGAAAATATTGCCTTGTTTAATATCAGCTTTTTGGTGGGCACAGCTACAAAACAGAGTTTTTATAGCAATAGGATACCAAATTCCAATCTGACTGTAGTATATTCAACCAGAATCTTGCAAATTGCAAGTCTTTGTTAAATATGCATCCTCTTTTAGCCTGCAAATGACCACATACATGGGTTCAAAGTGTTTCCATTTCTTTAGACCCCATTACTGGAGAAGTCTATCCATACCATTAGTATTCACTAAGCCAAGCAACATAATTGAAAGCCTCCCATTTACTAATAGTATAAGAGAGAGGCACAAAAGCTAATTAGCCTCAAATCTTGCTCTCAAGAGGTTTGCTCTCTAGTAATAGGCATGACATGAACATATACCACTGAAATGCAAAGCAAATGGTAGTAAATGCCTTGCGCTAACATGCTATAGGACAGTGGTAGCAAAATGCAGTTCTTGTACTCACAGCATCAACACCACGAGGTGATTCTTAGAAATGCAAATTCCCAGGCCCCATCCTATTTCTACTGAACCAGAAACTCTGGGGTTGAGTAATGCAATGTGTGTTGTAACAAGCTTTCCAGGGTAACTATGATCCACACTAAAGACTGAGAAATATTTCTATAAGAAAAAACACTACAAGCTGAGGGGATCAAGAAAGACATGGAAGGGACAGCATTTGACCCAAGTCTAAGAATAAGTGTGATTTGGATATGCAGATATATGAAAGGGAACAATGAGTGAAGCAAATAATTTATAATGGGAATAGCAAGTAATTCACTGTGGCTCAAACATTGACTATATAAAATAAAATAGTATATTAAGGTTAAATTGTAGATCTGGTTGTCACACTAAAGAGGTTCAGTTTAGACCTCTCTTGTCTTGGTCTTCTGCAGAAAAGGAGAAGGATTTTAGACAAGGAAGCTTCATGACCAGATTAGTTTAGTGTAAATTGATTTTAAAAATTCTAAGCCCCCCAACCATCAGAATGGACCCTTCCTCTCGGCCAAGGGCATTCCAGAGTTAACCTGAAAAATCAGTTCAGACCATGATGGGAAAAGAGAGTTGGTTGTGCTTCATAATACTCTCCTCCCCTTTGGAATTCAGGCACAACTAACCGGCATTAACATTAAAACAGAGATCTGGCCAGATGCAGTGGCTCATGCCTGTAATCCCAGCACTTTGGGATGCCAAGACGGGCAGATCACTTGAGGCCAGGAGTTCAAGACGAGACTGGCCAACATGCCATAACCTCATCTCTCTAAAACTACAAAAAAGAATTAGCCAGGTATGGTGGGACACACCTGTAATCCCAGCTACTTTGGAGGCTGAAACACAAGAATCACTTGAACTCAGGAAGCAGAGATTGCAGTGAGCCAAGATCACACCATTGCACCCCAGCCTGGGCAACAGAGTGAGACTCTGTCTCAAAAAAGAAAAAAGAAGAAAAAAAAAATAGAGAGATCTAAAGACTGATGAAATGGACTTTTTGTAGCAATGAGACACCAAATTCCAGCCTGACTCTAATATAGCATCACATGATAGATAGCAGGCCCTGAAAGAAGTAGAAGTATTTTACCCTAAAGTATATTTCTTTGACATATTTTGAAATGGCCCTGCAAAGCTGTCTTTTGTGGGGAAAATCTGTATTTTGTAGAGAACCCCCTTCCCTTTCTCAGTCTTTTCCCTGATCCTAAGAGTCTGGCAACTTTTTAAGCCTGATAAGGAACATTTAAAATTTATTCTGCTACTCAGAGGCTTTATCCATATAACAAGAACCTTGGTCTCCAAAATCCCTTGTCTTAACCCAGAGACTCTCTTCTATTGATTCCAATCAATTGCCAATCAGGAAATCTTTGAACTTGCCTATGATCTGGAAGCTCTCCCACCAGCCCCACCCACCCCTTTTTCCCCCTCTGGCTTTGAGTTGTCTCATCTGCCTTTCTGGACAGAACCAATGTATATCTTACATCTATTGATTGATATCTTAAGTCTCTCTAAAAATGTATAAAACTATACTGTAGCTCAACCACCTTGATCACATGTCATTAGGACCTCCTGAGGCTACATCATGGGCATGTCCTTAAGCTTGGCAAAATAAACCTCTGAACTGATTGAGATTTGTCTCAGATACATTTTTGTTTACATTAGCAACAGTGAGTACACTTCAGTTTATAGTAATATACAACAGATACAATATGTAGATGAAAATAAAAATGAGTGGCTGAAGCAAATATACCAATCAACTGAATTTGATTAAGCCAGCATTAGGTTATGCCCAGGGAAAATCTCAAGCCATAGTTGCATCTGTGGCTGCTTTTCTGAAAAGGTTTTCAGGAGATTTAGTATTTGTTCATTTCCTTAAATGAGGGAAAATATGTAGAAAGAGAGACGGGTAGGCAGTAAGGTGAACATAAGTCTCCTTATAAATTTATAGATTTGCTGGGCACTAACCAAATTCTCACAAGGTTATATTCTTGTGTACATAGAATAAGGTGAATGTTTGAAGAGAAAAATGGAGTAAAGGAAGAATCAATTATGCAGATGTCTCTGAGTAAGTGGAAGAATGATTGATCTGCCTTGTCTTTGTTCTGCACCTGGGAAGATAAGCTTGCAACGGACATTGTCAGTGTGGAATCAGACAGATTTTAGTTTTAGAAGCTAGAGTTAGATTAAAGACCTAAAGTTATAATTGGCATGCCCTTATTTATGGGGGGCCAGAAAAGAATTTTCCTAAGAATGTTCTGTGGGGCCAGTCTTTTGTAGATGCCTGAGGTCTTTTATCTTTTCCTGGGGATCTGGCTATGCATGATGCTAGTACCAGCCATTCATTTGGAGGGGTGTTACATGACTCAGCCTCCAGGCATAAGGAGAATGGGGTCCTGAAGTTTTTCTGTTTGTTTATTTTTGTTTTTATTTTGAGACAGTGTCTTGTTCTATCACCCAGGCTGGAGTCAGTAGCATGATCTCTCCTAAGAGATCCCTCCTAAGAGGGACTATTAGGCTTACTAGTCATCTGTGCTGAACCTCAGTTTCCTCATATAGTAAATGGAGACGATTGTACTGTTGTGAAGAATAAATGGGATTTTCTACAAACAGCCCTCAGCACTATTTTATAGTGCAGAGTCAGTATGCAAATAGAGTTAGTATAAATTCTAAAGAAATCTAAAGTTGTCTTTTATTTTCTTTCCTATAGTACCCATTAAAGTGATCTGCACACTAAGAGTGCTCAATAAGAACTTGTTAAATAAGTCAAACTCCAATATAAATTATAATATAGGGCTAACATAGCAAGAAGGTGACCTAATTAATTATATGTCCAGTTGAATACATTAACATAAAAACTACTTCCCTGTCATTCTTGGTCAATAGCATCACATACGTATACAAAAAGAATGGCAGGTGCAGATTCTCTGCTGATAAGTGACAAGCTTTGAGTTTTTCCATAGTGGTGAAGTACTAACACTTCCCACTTCACTGCTATACCACCCCCTACCCTAAATTACATTGATCAAAAGCCCTGTTGCACTCTGAATATGACACTCATATGGTATATTAATCAGTTTTCATGCTGCTGATAAAGACATAC
>CAUYQU010010213.1:0-29700 GCA_963574635.1 Cheracebus regulus | reverse complement strand
CATAAAAGAGGTTTTTAATACCCATTTTTAGACTGTATTCTAGCCTGGGCAATAAAACAAGAATCCCATTCTCTCTCCCTCTTTCTCTTCCTCTTTCTTTCTTTCATTCTTTTTTTCTTTCTTTTGCTGTTCCTTTCTTTCTCCTTTTCTCTCTTTTTCTAAAATCTCTTCCTCTTTCTTTCTCTTTCATTTTTTCTTTCTTTTGCTGTTTCTTTCTTTCTCCTTTTCTCTATTTTTCTAAAAAAAAAAATTAAAAAAAAATAAAAAAAAATAAAAAAATAAATAAAAATAAATAAATTAATTTAAAAAAAAAAGTTGTGAGACTCTTTCCTTCACTTGAATGCTTAGAGGCCATTGTGGGATTCTTAATTCACCTAATTTTATTATTATTATTATTATTATTATTATTATGTTTTATTATTTTTGAGATGGAATTTCACTCTTGTTGCCCAGGCTGGAATGCAAGGGCACGATTTTTGCTCACTGCAATCTTTGCCTTCCAGGTTCAAGCGATTCTCCTGCCTCAGCCTCCCAAGTAGCTGGGAGTACAAACGTGCACCACCACACCTAGCTAATTTTGTATTTTTAATAGAGATGGGGTTTCACCATCTTGGTCAGACTGGTCTCAAACTCCTGACCTCAGGTGATCCTCCTGCCTCAGCCTCCCAAAGTGCTGGGATTACAGGCATGAGCCACCATGCTTGGCCAATTCACCTAATTTTATATTGCTGTATCTTAGGAAGTAGGGGGCCCAAAGAGAGGGAGAGGGATGGATAACAGCTGGTTAGTGGAATAGCCAGAACACATACAGCACTTATTAATTAAATTCTCCTTCTTATATGGGCACGGTTCATGGTGTCCCAAAATGATTACAATAATAACATCAAAGATATCTGAATCACCAGGTGCAGTGGCTCACGCCTGTAATCCCAGCACTTTGGGAGGCCGAGGCAGGTGGATCACCTGAGGTCAGGAATTTGAGACCAGCGTGGCCAACATGTCGAAATCCCATCTCTACTACAAATACCAAAATTGGCCATGCATGGTAGCATGTGCCTGTAATCCCAGCTACTAGGGGGGTTGAGGCAGGAGGATTGCTTGAACCTGGGAAGTGGAGGTTGCAGAAGCCAAGACTGTGTCACTGCACTCCAGCCTGGGCAACAGAGCAAGACTCCATCTCAAAAAAACAAAAACAGGTGCTTGCTTCGGCAGCACATATACTAAAAATTGGAACGATACAGAGAAGATTAGCATGGCCTAAAAAATTATTTAAAACAAAACAAAACAAAAACAGGCTGGGCGCGGTGGCTCATGCCTATAATCCTAGCACTTTGGGAGGCCGAGGTGCGTGGATCACCTGAGGTCAGGAGGTCAAGACCAGCCTGGCCATCATGGTGAAACCTCATCTTATAAAAAAAACAAAAACAAAAAACAGATCTCTGATCACAGATCACCAGAACAAATACTATAATAATGAAAAAGTCTGAAATATTGTGAGAATTACCAAAATGTGACATAGAGACATGGAGGGAGCACATACTGTTGGAAAAATGGTACCAATAGATGCTCGACACAGGATTGCCACAGCCTTTAATTTGTGAAAAACACATAACTGCAAAGTGCAATAAAATGAGTTACGCCTATATATTAAATATCTTGGGACTAGGGGAGCTCATTATGTAAAGGAATCCTTTGATAGTATTAAACAGAATTTCTTTCTTTTTTGAGATGGAGTTTCACTCCTGTCATCCATGCTGGAGTGCAATGATGTGATCTTGGCTCACTGCAACCTCCGCCTCCTAGGTTCAAGCGATTCTCCTGCCTCAGCCTCCCAAGTAGCTGGGACTACAGGTGTGCACCACCACACCTGTCTAATTTTTATATTTTT
Source organism: Cheracebus regulus (assembly GCA_963574635.1). NCBI lineage: Eukaryota > Metazoa > Chordata > Mammalia > Primates > Pitheciidae > Cheracebus > Cheracebus regulus. The sequence goes on along the minus strand of CAUYQU010010213.1, from coordinate 27,812 downwards.
AGTAGAGATGGGGTTTCACAGTGTTGGCCAGGCTGGTCTCGAACTCCTGACATCAGGTAATCTGCCCGCCTCAGCCTCCCAAAGTGCTGGGATTACAGGTGTGAGCCACCACACCCAGCCCTTAAATAGAATTTCTAAAGTCCCTATTAACAAACAGTTTTTGAAATCAATTTCCCTAGGTATATCTCAACAGGAAGATATCTAGTTAGTTATAAGTCAGTCAATGGATGATAAAATGTTTACTTATATTTCAAAGTACAACATACCCTGGCTTACACCCAATCAAACTTTTAGATATCATTTCAGCAGGGTAGCAAAGATGAAAAATGTTTCAAGGCATCAAAACTTCAGTTTTAAAATAGTGCAGCAACCTAACTTCAATCATATAGAGTACTGGAGATGCAAGGTTCTTTGATTCTTCCTTCAAGTTTTAACTTTTTTTGTTCTGTATAAAAATCCAACTGGTGCCAGGGGATTTTGCTGTTATTCATTACTGATTTGCAGTCTCTCCTAAGTTTTTGAATAGCAAACGGAGGGAAACAAAGGCTTCAGTGAGCAAGTCGTTCATTAGATATTACATAACTCAGGACAGTACATTCTGGAGATTAAGAAAATAACAATCAAACAAGTGTTTGTTCTTAAAGTGTCTGGACTTAGGTTCTTCCTCTTATCAAAGCTCTTTCTTTTATTAACTTTTACCTTGATTTTAAAAAGAGACGGCTAATCCAGGGCCACAGTGCTCATTTTAACTTTAATTTGTTCTCTCTTAGCATCAAGAGGCATACTGAGCTCCGATATAAACCATTCACGTTCACTAAAACCCCAGTGACAACTTTTTCTACCATTCCTGTTTGGAAGTGAAGTGGCAGAGGTCTCTATAGATAAGCTCAGACAGTGAGTGATTTGATTTACAGGACAAGCCTACTGCTCTGTTCAGACACCGATGATTAATGCCACTAAGCATTCCCCTCTTGGTTCCAAGATCTCCTACCAAGTAGGCAATACTTCAATGCTGGTTGAGACAAGAACCTTATCTAGAGCTATGAAACAAACTATTTTTAGGAATCGAAAGAGAAATTGCCACAAGGGCTCAAATTATTTAAAGGGTGCCAGCCTCAGCAACATGGCAAAATCTCATTTCTACAAAAAATACAAAAATTAGCTAGGCATAGTGGTAGGCGCCTGTAGTTGCAGCTACTCTGGTGGCAGAGATGGGAGGCTGAAGTGGGAGGATCACTTGAATCTGAGAGGTGAGGCCTGCAGTGAGCCGTGATCACACCTCTTCATTGCAGCCTGGGTGATAGAGCGAGACCCTGTCTCAAAAAATAAAGTGTGAACCACAGGTCACCTCATCAGAATCTGGGGTGATTGTTAGTGTGTGCCTCCCCAGACCTACTGAATTAGAATCTAGGAAGTGAGGCTGAGAATTCCCAAATTTTAATATATTCCCCAGATTATTCTTACATTTAAACCAAAAATAAGATTCTAAGCTCCCCCAACCAACTGAATGGATCACCCCATCCCCACCTGAGCCAAGGGATTCCAAAGAACCCTGAAAAACAGAGGGGGGCAGGGGAAGCAGACGTGCTTCATTACACCCTCTCCCTTTTGGAGTTCAGGCACAACTGACCAGCATTAACATTAAATCAGAGATCTTAAGACTGACAAAACAGATTCTTTGTAGCAATAAGGTACCAATTTCCAATCTAACTCTAGTATAATATCACATGACAGAAAAAAAAGAAAATCAAAATATTTTATCCCAAAATATGTTTTTTTGCCATATTTTGAAATGGTCCTGCAAAATCATCTGTGGGGGGAAAATTGCTTCTGCAAAGAATCTCTATTAACATAAGTAGATCTTCCCCCTTCTAGGCCCTCCATATCCTGAAGAGATCAACTGAGAGTCTAGCATTTTTTAAAGGTTTAAACAGAAAACATTGCCATCTATTGTCTCTAACAGTGGCCACCTATGAGACTTCACCTACATAATAAGAACTTTGGTCTCCACAACCCCTTATCTTAACCCAGACACTCTGTCTATTAATTTCAGTTCTTTTTTTTTTTTTTTTTTTGCAGGACAATAATAACAGAAATGTTTACTCATAAAATTTAGTTGGCAACATTAATGTACATTAACAAATAGGTCCGGCAAGGCGGCTCACGCCTGTAATCCCAACACTATGGGAGGCCAAGGTGGGCAGATCGCCCGAGGTCCAGAGTTTGACACCAGCCTGACCAACACGGAGAAACCCTGTCCCTGCTAAAAATACTAAATTAGCTGGGTGTGGTGACACATGCCTACAATCCCAGCTACCCTGATTTCAGTTCTTTAGATAGTAACTTTTGCAACCAATTATCAATGAGAAAATCTTTGAATCTGAACCAAATCAATACACACCTCACAGATATTAATTGGTGTCTTTTTTTTTTCTCCTTGAGACAGGGTTTAGCTCTGTCGCCCAGGGTCTTACACTCTGTTGCAGTGCAGTGATGCCAATCTTGGCTCACTGGAATCTCAACCTCCCAGGCTCAAGTGATCCTCTTACCTAAGACCCCAGAATAGCGGGGACTACAAACATGCATCACCAGGCCTGGCTATTTTTTATTTTTTAATAGATGGGCTTTCGCCATGTTGCACAGGCTGGTCTCGAACTCCTGGGCTCAAGGGATCTGACGGCGTTAGCCTCCCAAAGTGCTGGGACTACAGGCATGAGCCACCACACTCAGCCTGATTGGTATCTATGTCTCCCTCAAATGTATAAAACCAAGCTGATGGGCCAGGCACAGTGGCTCACACCCATAATCCCAACACTTTGGGAGGCCAAGGTGGGTAGACTGCTTGAGCCCAGGAGTTCGAGACCAGACTGGGCAACATAGTGAAACCCCGTCTCTACTAAAAATACAAAAATTAACTGGACATGGTGGTGCATGCCTGTAATCCCAGCTACTTGGGAGGCTGACAGTAAATACATCAGGTTTTGTGGGCCATGTAGTCTCCGTGGCAACTACTCAACTCTGCCATTGCAGTTGAAAGCAGCTATAGACAGCATGGAAAGGAATAAAACAGACATCAAGCTAGATTTGGCCCATGGCTATAATTTGCCAACCTTTGGTCTAGTACATCTTTTTTTTTTTTCGAGATGGGGTCTTGCTATGCTGCGTATGGTGGAGTGCAGTGGCTATTCACAGGCATGATCATACTGCATATGATCAAACTCCTGGGCTCAAGCGATCCTCCCACTTCAGCCTCTCCCAAGTAGCTGGGACTACAGGTACTCACTGCCGCACCCAGCTAGTGCATCTTTAAATCCAATGAAATGTATCAGGATATGCTACCCCAAAATATGCCTTTGGCATAAGGATTATTTTGAGCTGAAGGCAACCGAGAAGAAGCAGACACAAGAAAAGCTCTTTGCCTTCCCCTATTTGCCTAAAAGCAGGACATAAATCAAAAAAGAAAAAAAAAACCTCCCTTCTCCACCAGGAACTATAAAGGTCAGTCACAGAAAACAGCTTTAAGTCCTTATCAGCCTAGAGATGGCACTAGAGGCATCTGTATGACAAACTGCACTATCTAGCCTTTATCTGCCATTAGTTCCCCATGTATTTGCCTTCCTACAATTCAGTATCACTAAAGACTCAAGGTCCTTTTCCTCTGCCTTGTCACTTCTCTAAAAGGGTACTGTTCTTTGTTGAAGATGCTTTATAAGCCAGAGTTCTAAGAAATCTTTTCGTGAATTACTCTTTCCCTGAGTTTTCTCTCATGTATATATGAAATATACATGTTAATAAACTTCCATTTGTTTTTCTCTTGTTAATCTATGTTTTGTTACAGGGGTTCCAGCTGAGAACTCACAAGAGTAGAGGAAAAAATATTTTTTTATTCTCTATACCAACATGAGCACTATAAAATAGGAAACCTTATTTTAAAATTAGGATTGAAGGCTGGGTGTGGTGTTGCATGCCTGTAATCCCAGCACTCTGGGAGGCCAAGGCGGGCAGATCACTTGAGGTCAGGAATTCGATACAGCCTGGCCAACACAGCAAAATCCTGTCTCTACTAAAAATACAAAAATTAACTGGGCATGGTGGTGCACCTGTTATCCCAGCTACTTAGGAGGCTGAGGCATGAGAATCGTTTGAACAGGGGAGGCAAAGTTTGCAGTGAGCCGAGATCGCTCCACTGCCCTCCAGCCTGGGTGACAGAACAAGACCCTGTCTGGAGGGGGGAAAAATTAAGATTTAAAAGATGGTAAATTTTAATTATTTGAGCCTTTTCCTTAGGTAGAACAGCCCAGTGTCAACTAGTAATGGATAAATGAAGCTGAAGCATTACTAGAGTTAGTGCACATTACTGAAGTGTCTCCATGACTCTAACTGGGTCTTGGGATCTTTCACATGATCTTATAATCCTTTAATGTCTACCATTTGATACTGTGCACCCTCTTGGGCACAAATTTACTTCAAACAAGGAAGACAAACAGATCCAAGTTTTACAACTTTACTTTCCCTTATGAGCAAATAAGTAAAACTGACACATATACTTTGTGATTATCTTAACACATTCTGTGGCAAAAACTATTTTTGAAGTGGAAAGAAGTTTCATACCTAGCCTATTGCCAGCAGCTTAAAGTACTTTTAAACTCTTATGATAACATTCACAAAGCCATTAAGACATGCATGTTCTTGTCCTTTGCTAATCTTTCTCTGCTCCATCTTTCTCAAATGTACAATTGTCTACGTGGTTGGATGATTCTGAGTAAATTAAATATGTTTCATTCCCTAATAAATGTCTGAATCTAGATGGCTTAATGGCATTTTTATTCGCTCATATGGCAATTATGATACATTTGTTTCCTGTATGGAAGTCTCCTCCATACCCTCCACTATGATCACTATGAAGACATACATTTTATTTATATGTGTGTGTTTATATATATATAAATATATATAAACGCACACATACATATACATATACCCATATATGTTTAGAAAGTGAGAAATAAGTCCAAGCGCGGTGGCTCATGCCTGTAATCCTAACACTTTGGGAGGCTGAGGCAGGTGGATCCCGAGGTCAAGAGATCAAGACCATCCTGGTCAACATGGTGAAACCCCATGTCTACTAAAAATACAAGAATTAGCTGGGTGTGGTGGCGCATGCCTATAGTCCCAGCTATTTGGGAGACTGAGACAGGAGAATCACTTGAACCAGGAGGCAGAGGTTGCAGTAAGCCGAGATGGACTGCACTCCAGCCTGGCAACAAAGTGGGACTTCATCTCAAAAAACGAAAGTGAGAAGCAAATTATATAAAGGCAGTTACACTTAGCCGACCAGTAAAAAGACTAGTGCCTTACTGTACAAAAGATGGCTATCTATCCACCAAAGGGTCTATTCCTTGCCCAAAGTAAACGGTTTTTGCTAAGAAATAGTTGCCCAGCCAGAGACTGTATTTCCCAGCTTCCTTGAATCCAGGTGGTGCCATGTGACTGGTTCTGCCAACAGAATGTAAGCAGAAGTGGTGTGTTTCACCTGCTGGTGAAGGCAGTCAACAGTTTCCTTTTGCCATTCTCCTTTCCCCCTTGAAGTGACTCTGGAGACCACATGAAGATGGTGGCATCACAAGAAGGAAGGAAGCTTGATTGCTAAGTCACCTGAAGGACAGCTACCCAGGAGAGCTAGCTGCCCAGCAGGAATAACTGATTTCGACTTTGTGTGAGCTAGTAACAACCTTTCATTAGATTAAACCACTGAGATTTGGAAATGTGTTACAGCAGTTAGCCTACCTTACTAGAATATACGTGTATTGGTGAAAGACTCAAATCATTATTTATTGAAGTATTTCTAAGATAAATGCAAATACTGAGGAATCATATGTATAAGAAGAGCTTGCTGGTCACCATTTTTGCCACTTACCTATCCCGTTCATCTGAGTTTAAAACCAGTGTGAGCCTGGGCAACAAGGTGAAAACCCTGTCTCTATCAAAAATACAAAAATTAGCAGGGCATGGTGGTATGTGCCTATAGTCCCAGCTACTCAGGAGGCTGAGGTGGGAGGATTGCTTGAGCCCAGGAGGCGGAGGTTGCAATAAGTCAAAATTGCACCACTGCACTCTAGCCTGGGTGACAGTGAGAACTTGCCTCAAAAATAAAAGAAAACCAGTCTGAATGAGTAGAGATCTATTTACTAAGTAAATTCTGATACTTAACATCTTTTCTAACAATGTGTAAATGCTATAGCTCACCTAAATCACTGGATGTGAAGCAAGGTAGAATGTATTGTATGCTATATTTAGAATTCATTTGGAACATAAAGACACTCTTGAAATTAAATTTGCCTCCCCTAAGGCAGAATGTACTGGACTTCAGTCATTCAGTACCATCTTCATGAGTTTTTCCATAGCTGTGTACCTCACGTATTATTTATTTCATATTTTTCTGGACCCTAAGGAGGGCGCAGAGAGATGTGGCAGTTGTGAGACTTCAGTTCCACATGTGTCCTATTCAGAACTCCAAGATGTTCATTCTGGGGTGTGCTTTGGCTCTTGAGGAATGGGTCCTGGAGTTTTCAGGATCCAGATGAATGGCTGGGGGCTCTGAGGAAAAAGAACTGGTTGGGCTTATCTAAAGTCTGAGCAGAAAAAGAGCCTCTCGTACGTAGCTGCTGGGGGAAAGACATGTCAGAGAACTGAAATGGGATAAGACACCCAAATAAAGGGCCTATTATGGGGTGGGGCTGGGTAGGGCTCTGTAAATATTTCCTTGTAGTGCTTACTAACCTTTCTTGATTTAGGGAAACATTTGAGAATCTGATGAAAGCTATGGAACTTCTTCCCCCTCAAACATACATAAAAGCATTCACTCAAATACTTACACATAATTTTGGGAGATGTTAGAGTATCTGTACCCAACCCCTGAACCCCAGGTTAAGAATTCCTCTCTTAGTGGGAAATTTAATAGCTGACCCTCAGGTTTATACAGGAACCCACTAATAAATAATGTAGACACTTCTCTATAAAAGAGAGAGAACATAGCTAGCTATTTCTTCCATCTCTTCCCTCTTGATAGGATGAGAAAGAGCTGGGAAAGAGAGGTAACGTCACCCCTAAGCTTTTCTCTGCTGCTGACCCTAACCTCAGCGCCTTTGTACAGTCCAACAGTGGGGCACCATCAACAGAACTCATTTTTAAAAAAACTTTTTAAAACTTTATTTTAAAATAAATTAGTCTCATATAGAAGTTGTAAAAATAGTACATGAATTCCCTATTCTATCCTTCCCCCAGCCCCTGGTAACCACTATTCTACCTTCTGTCTCTGTGTGTATGACTACTCTAGGTACCTAATACAAGTGGAATCATACAATATTGTCCCTGTGTGACTAGCTTATTTTACCTAGCATGATGTTTTCAAAGTTTCCTACTTTGGACCCCCTGAGTGGGTGTTTTGCAACTATAGCAAATTCAAAGGGGTAATGTAGAAAATTCAAAAATTTCAATGGAAATAGTACACCGAACATGTCTGGACACTGCTGAACCTACTAACCGGAGGTAGCTTGCAGATTCAACAGCAGATCAGGTTACATTCCTATCAATGACAACACATCTTTGCAAAGCTGGGTTTTCTGTGGCTGCTGTGATAAAAGGCAAGTGCTGCGGAAATATTAATGTGAAACAGGAAATGAGAGTGGCGGTGTCCAATATGATCCCAAGGTTTGAGAAGTACACAGGCACGCACATCCTGTTAGTAATTGTGACTTTAAATGATGTAAAATATTTTTTCCTTCAGTTTATGTATAGTATTTTTTCAAATGACTTCTAAGTAAATACTAAGTTGTTTTGAACCTAACTACTAACTACTGAAGCCCAGGGGAATTGCGAAAAAATTACTCAGACACTAAGGGCTCCATGAAACCAAGTTTGGGAATCTTTGCTTTAACCAAGAAGTAATAGAGTAGTGTAAGATTCACCAAAGAAAGCCATGTGACCTTGAAGAAATAACTTAAAGACCGTAACACAAATATACCAACCAGGAAGAGAGGAATTTGGGTTAAAATCATTTTTAAAGGTCACAGTTAGCTTAATCCTTCAAATCCCACACAATGCCTTCTGGATAATTTGTATTTAAAAAAAAAAAAAAACTTCTAAAACACATGCACCCAAATTACTGTTTTCCCACTTCTTAGGGACTCAAGTAAAGCTTTTAAAATTATAGCCTCCAAGCTATGTTGGAAGAGACCAGGTCTCACACAGACAGAACACACCCTCGGGATCCGTGCCAAGGAGACAGGAGAAACCTGGAAGAAGACAGACTAAAAGATCCCTCCACTTTGAGACTTCAGGCTCTTTTGTGGTTTGTATCTTACCCTCAATACCCTGCTTTTAAGTTCAATAAGAATGCTCCTTGAGAAAAAAGAAAAGTAAAAGAATGCTCCAGGTTATTGTGGAAATGCTTATTGGGAAACTTCCTTTCCTCAGAGTTTTTCATATAAGCAAGGGAAAAAATTAATACAAAATCCAGAATAGTGGTTCCATGTGTGGGAGGCGAGAAGTGAGTGGACGGCCATGGAGAAGAGTACTCAGGGGCTCCAGGGGCCTGGGGACGTTCTAGTTCTTCAGCCTGGTGACACGTACTTGGGTGTGATCTACTGTTATTCTTTACATTTCACTCTAAGGTTTATACTGTCTGAGTGTATGATGTATTTCACAGTGGCAGCATCAGAATCTCTATACAAGAAGGAGGGCTTGGGAGTTGGAAATGTGCCTAGTCTCTAAGCTGAGTTGGATCACAGGCAGTCTGCTTTTACATGGAGCATATGCTTATCTGGAAAGGCTTTGGGGAGGCTGATGAGTTTAAGTGAAAGACTAAAGATTAATTTTTGGTGCCACCATAGAAAAACAAGGAGTTAATAAATTTGCATTTTTTTAAATTACCATTGGTTTATACTTCCCAACACTGCAATTAGTTGTTTTCTGGTTTCTTTAATTCCTTTTCATCCCTCTTGTACCCTTCCCCCATCTCCAGTAGGACCTAGAGGATGGAAAATGCTCCCCAATTTTAATTTGTATTGATAATTTTTTTTTTGAGGCAGAGTTTCACTCTTATTGCCCAGGCTGGAGGACAATGGCACGATCTTGGCTCACCACAACCTCTGCCTCCTGGGTTCAAGTGATTCTCCTGCCTCGGCCTCCCAAGTAGCTGGGATTACAGGCATGCGCCACCATGCCTGGCTAATTTTTGTATTTTTAGTAGAGACAGGATTTCACCATGTTGGTCAGGCTGGTCTCAAACTCCCGACCTCAGGTGACCCACCCACCTCGGCCTCCCAAAGTGCTGAGATTACAGGCGTGAGCCACAGTGCCCAGCCTTGTATCCCTAATTTTTAAAAGACTTTTTTTTGTTACCATATGCTAAACAAATTAAGATGATAGAGGAAGTGTAACATATATTGGTATAGGCACACCTACTATACTTAAGAACAAGGCTGCAGGCCAGCACGGTGACTCACACCTGTAATCCCAAAACTTTGGGAGGCTGAGGCACAAGGAGATCGAGACCAGCTTGGGCAACATAGTAAGACTCTGCCTCTAGTAAAATAAAAAAAAATCATAATTAGTCAAATGTGGTGGTCCCAGGCTGAGGTGGGAAGATCGCTTGAGCTAAGGAGGTCAAGACTTACAGCCTGGGCAACAGAACGAGACTGTCTCAAAACGAACAAACAACAACAAAAACTGCACCAAGGTTGCTATTGCTGTTTTGCGGATGAGAAATCCCCAATCAGTACACCATGGATGGGACCACCTTGGACCCAGGTGTGTTTCTCTTTACTGCCCAAGCTCTTCCCACTTACACTGGCCTAACAGAACACAGGCATGAATGAATTCATTACCCAACAGGTTCACAAAAGAAGGTGTCTAACACACAAGAGGTCACGGCAAGCATTTCGTTCGCATCACTTCACTGCATGAACACAATACCACGAGGTTACGTACAATACCTGCAGTTTACAGTTCTAAAAACTAAGGTTTCAAAGAAGTGAGTTTTTCAAGTCACACACCTAACAAGTGGTGGAGTCAAAAGTCAGTCTTACGACCTTAAAGTGGCTCTTTGCTACCGCGTGACCCATCTCATGATACCTTGGGGAAAACATTCTTGACCAGCTTGGAGACGTTCACGTCCCTCTTGAGTCACAAATCATAATGCTACACTTCCCCCGCTGCCCCCCCACCACCAGATCTACCGGAAGCAACACACCTAAATGCCCAAGATAAGCTCGGCTGAGCTGACGTCTGGACCCAAACCAGACAGCACGCCGGCTCCCTGGACCCCGGGAGATGCCACTTGCTGAGCCTCCGCCGATGGGGCTCCTGCGGGGTCTCGGCCCCTCTCCTGCGCCGGCACCCGTGTGCAGTTGTCCAGGGCGGGGAGGGACGGGGTCACTCGGAGGCGGCCGCAGGCCCGGGACCGACCCTCCTCTGCGCCGCAGACCGCGGGGTACTCGGACTCCCGCCATCGCCCTTCCTTCAAACTGCGAGCGAGCAGGAAAACGAGAGACGAGCCGCAGAAGAAAGTTCTCCACATCCCCCACCCGAAGTTCCAGATTCCAAGGAGGAAACTGAGGCCAGGCAGAGAGGGAGGCGCCCCGGGGGGACCCCTCGCGCCGGGCGTTTTCGGAGGCCGCAGGCCAGGGGGCGAGGCGCGGTGTGTGGGTCTCCCTCGCGGGTAGTCGGCGATCCTGAGGTGCCGAGGGAGCAGCGCCCCCTGCCCTCGACAGCGTCCTCCCCAACCTGAGGCACCCATCCCGGGGCAAGCGGGGGTCCCAGAGAGCTGGAGAGGTCGCCCGGTACCTTTCTCTCCCGCGCCGGACGTCCACGCCGCAAGGACTGAGGCCAGCGACAGGGTGGGGGCGAGGGGCGACGACGCGTACGGGCTCCCGCTGGCTCCCGCGGCCCCAGGGCCTCGGCGCCGCCCAGCGCCGCGCCTCCAGCCGCCCGCGCGCCAGGCAGCGCTCGCTGCTCCCGCGGCTTACCTGTGGCCAAACCCGCCGCGCCCAAACCCGCCGCGCCCGCTGCGCTCCCCGCCGCAGGGCCCTCCGCCCCGTCCCGCTGGCCCCGCCCCGCCCCGCCCCGCCCCGCCGGCGGCTCCTACGCCGGGGCCGCAGCGCCCCCCAGCGGCGAGCCGAGGCACGGCGGGGGCGCTCGCGCGAGAGAGGTGGTGCCCGGAGGCCCTGGGGCTGGCCCTAGTCTGCAGCCCGCTCCTGGCTTGGGGCCGCCACCCTCTGAAGAGTGGAAGGAAGGGGGCCTACGTTGGGGTGAGGTTTTCCGCGTAGGGGGTGCCAGGAGGTGTATTGGAGTGGGAGGAGAATTGGCAGTAGAAACCTCCGACCCTCACACAATTCGTGGCCAAGTGGTTATTTCAATATAACCGTAGCTCACTTGGCCGGGTGCGGTGGCTCACGCCTGCAATTCCAGCACTTTGGGAGGCTGAGGTGGGTGGATCAACTGAGGACAGGAGTTAGAGACCAGCCTGGCCGACATGGTGAAACCTCGTCTCTACTAAAAATACAAAACTTAGCTGGGCGTAGTAGCACACACCTGTAATCCCAGCTACTCAGGAGGCTGAGACAGAAGAATCATTTGAACCTGGGAGGCAGAGGTTGCAGTGAGCTGAGATCACGCCACTACACTCCAGCCCGGGCGACAGAGCGAGAGTCCATCTCAAAATAAATAAATAAAAATTAAATTAAAAAAAAAAAAGAAACCATCATAGCTCAGCTCACTTAACTGGGGCTGCTCAGTGCAAGCTGAACAATGATGAATGACCCAGATTCATTGGGGTAGCTAGAGAGGGGAAAGGAAGTCTTTATTCCTAACAGCTTGACTGTAAGTAGCTTGTTGGAATCATCACATATGGAAACGGCAAAACCATTGAGCGAACCTGATCCCCATATTTGTATCACACTTTACATACCATTATCTCAGTCTGGTTCTATTTTCATTCACAGCCACTTCTTCAGTACCTAGAAGAGCTCCCTGAACACAGGAAGCATTCAATAAACTACTGTTGAATACATGTATAGAGGGATGGGATCTCATTCCACCCTTTGAAGAAGCATGGACAGGTGTCTGCTCTCCAAAGGCAGAGAGATGGAGAAGGAGGCAGGCGGCACCCTAAAATGGACTTTCAATCTTACCTGAGGTTTTGGTTCAAGCTTATCACAAACCTGACTTTTTTTATTCCCACTGAAACAGGCCTGGTTTCCAGGAGAAAGGAAACATGGTGATTTCTTCCTTTTCCTTAAGATGTTTGTTTTCCTCTCTCCCTCAGGGATCATTAGGTTGGAGAAATCCCAAGAGCCTCTTCCCACACTAGAGAGGGGAAGTTCTTTTCTCCTACTGCTTCTGAAATTTCCCCAATCCCATAGTCATAGCTGCAGTTTTACCTAACAGGGTGTGAAATCTCTCTTGTGAGAGTCCTTTGGCCTTCTCCAGATTTTTTTTTCTTGGGACAGGGTCTTGCTGTGTCACCCAGGCTAGAGTGCAGTAGCTCAATCATAGCTCACCGCAGCCTTGAACTCCTGGGCTCAAACAATCCTTCTGCCTCTGCCTCCTGAATAGTTGGGACTACAGGTGTGCACACCACACCCAGCTAATTTTTTTATGTTTTACACAGATGAGGTCAAGGCTGGTCTTGAACTACTGGGCTCAAGCAGTCCTCTAGTAATCCCAAAGTGTTGGATTACAGGTGTGAGCCGCTGCGCCCAGCTCTTCTTCAGATTTGTGCCCCATTCCTATTGCTCCCCACCTGGAGCTGATAGAACACATTTCCTTTCTCTGCTGGCTTGTAGCTCCAGGTTTCTCTCCAGACAGGTCACTAATGAGTTCCCAGACAACCGTCAAAGGCAAGGTTTGTACAAATGACCTTTCAATGTGATCATTTCTCTCCTGTGTTTTTCCACATTGAGTTTTCCTAGCTAGTCCCTTGAATAAACTTCCAACGATGCAAATGCTCAGTTTCCCTGAGTGCCTTTTAAAACATCACCATAAAGTCACAGTGAGATGGAATTTTAAGTTATATGTGTGGGCAGTCAGAGCAATCATGCTGAAAGAAACAGAAAGCCCTAGCCAGCCTGCAAGACATGTGAGTGCTCCTGGGAACTGACTGGTCTGCTTTTGTTCCCAGACTTTGATTAATGGGGATTCCTGGCAGGAGGCCTCATGAGAGCCAAAGCAGGCAGTGGCTGAGCTGCTTGCTCATCCCCAAGTGGGCACACAGCCTTTGGACAACCAACGAAGAAGACTCCTAAATCTCCCTCTTTATGAGAAAGGCTCCCAGGCTACAGCTCAGTTCTTGCCCATCCGTTCAGCTCAATCACAACCGGCCTCTTAAATTCACCCTAGCACCTGCTTATTCTGCCTTGTGAGAAAGAAGTCTGCTCTGCAAATGATCATTTTCACTGCTTTGTGATAACATAATCTGCTCCTATTTTCAACAACATCTCTTTAATGAGCTGACTGCATTAGCTATCTTTCATGTTGCTAGTTTCTTTTCTTTTCTTTTTTTTGTCATGTTGTTAGTTTCAATGCAGCCTTCAGCACACCATTCTGGCTTCCATCCCTGCCACTCCCCTGAAACTGCCTTTGCTAAAGCTTCCACTCAAGGAAGAACCCTTCCATTTGCCCCTCCATAATCATATCCTACTCTTTCTGAGGGAACCACCATCCTGAGTTTTATGTTAATAATTCTATTATCACAAATATATGTGTCCCTAAACACTACATGGTTTGTTTTTGCTTGTTTTTGAGCTTTTTGTAAATAGAATCATTCTGCCTGATTCCTGTGCAACTTGCAGTTTTTGCCCAGCATTGTTTTGAGATTCACCTATTTGATTTCTCTGTTATATGGTATTTTGTTGTAAAAACATAACGCAATTTAATTGTCCATTCTACTTTTGGATGTTGGATGGGTTCCAGTTTTTGCTATTGCAAACCGTGTAGCTGTGAACATTCTTAAATATTTCTCCAGATATATGTGTGCAAGAATGTTTTTTAGGATGTATATCTAGAAGTGGAGTCATCAGGTCTTAAGATATGTCCATGTTCAAATTTACTAGGTAATGTCTAAACTGTCTAAACTGGTTGTTTTCTAAAATTGTTTTCTAAAGTGGTTGTACCAATTTTTCATTTCCAACAGCGGTATATTAAAGTTGTTCATGCCCCACAATCTTTGCCAGCACTTGTTTTCATCTAAATCATCTCTAATAATAGTTGTAGTTTCTATCTCCCCAATTATCAGTACCGCTAAGCATCTTTAATGTTTAATATACCTAGTCCTGTTTCCTCTTTTGTTAATTGATGGTGTCTTTTGCCCTGTTTCATGTGTTTTGAGAAGTCCTTTCTGACCCCAAGGTTATAAAAATATTTTCCCATATTTTCTTTCAAAAGTTTTACAATTTTGCCTTTTATGTGTAAGTCCACATTCCATCTGAAATTCATTTCTCCTTTCATTTGCAATGCCAGAGCTCACTTACAATGGATTTCTATATACATATGGGTCTGCTTTTGGTTTATTTTGTTCCATTTGCCTATCCCTGTGCTAGCATCATACTGCCTGAACTCTGTGATCTGCCTGCCTTCCTTCCTTCCTTCCTTTCATCTCTCTCTTTCTCTCTTTCCTTTTTTCCTTCTTTCTGAGTCTCACTCCATTGCCCAGACCAGAGTACAGTGGTGCAATTTCAGCTCACTGCAACCTCCTTCTTGTAGGTTCAAGCAATTCTCCTGCCTTGGCCTCCTGAGTAGGTGGGATTACAGATGCCCACCACCATGCCCAGCTAATTTTCTTTTTTTTTTTTTTAGGAGAGACAGGGTTTCACCATGTTGGCCAGACTAGTCTCAAACTCCTGACCTCAAGTGATCCACCCGCCTTGGCCTTCCAAAGTGCTGGGATTACAGGTGTGAGCCACCAAGCCTGGCCTGTGAATTTATTTCAAGTGTGGATTTTCAAATATACAAGTCCCACCCTAACTTCTTTTTTTCTTTACAAAGATCTCAAGTATTCTTAGTTCTTTGCGCCTCTATAGACATTTTCTACTTCATTTGTTATGATAAACTTGAGATTTTAATTTGAAATCTCAGTAAATATATGCAGTGGATTGCATCATTCATTCACAATTATTTGTTCCCATCTTTGCCATACTTTTCTATAGGTAGGGTAGACCAGTCTGCTTCATTAGTTTTGGGCTTGTGTTGACTTGCCTTGGCCAACACCAAATTGAAGCAGAAGCTTAAATTATGTTGTATGCTTTAGTGCTTCCCCTACCTCCCTTGAGCTTCTGCCATTTGCCATGAGATCACGCCCCAAAGAGTGGCTGCACCTTCAGTGGGGATCCCAGAATGAAAAGACAAATGGAATCATGCAGAATCCAATACGGCCACAAAAAGTCTGCAGCCTTCATGTAATGGGAGCAAGAATGTTTCCTACTACTGCTATTTGGGAAAAAAAATTGGCATCTCTATGATATTGAGTCATTGGTATAGTGTGTGTGAGTGTGTGTGTGTGTGTGTGTGTGTGTGTGTGTGTAGCTCTGTGTAATTTTATCACATGTGTAGCTTCATATAACCACCATTCAATCAAAATACAGAACTATGTCATCACCACACTCTTCCTCATGCTACTTAATTACAGTCACACTCAGCCTCTCCCCCACACCATCCCTAATCTCTGACAACCACTAATCTCTTCTCCATCTCTGTAATTTTGTCATTTCAAGAATGTTATGTAAGCCATGTGCAGTGGCTCATGCCTGTAATCTCAGTACTTTGGGAGGGTGAGGTGGGCAGATCGCTTGAGGTCAGGAGTTCAAGACTGGCCTGGCCAACATGGCAAAACTCCGTCTCTACCAAAAATACAAAAATTAGCTGGGCATGATGGTCTGCTCCTGTAGTCCAAGCTACTCAAGAGGCTGAGGCAGGAGAATTGCTTGAACCCAGAAGGCAGATGTTGCTGTGGGCCAAGATCACACCACTGGACTCCAGCCTGGGCAACAGAGCAAGATTCCATCTCAAAAAAAAAAAAAAGTTATGTAAATGAAATCATACAGTATGTGTCCTTTTGAGACTTTTTTTTTCATTCAGCATAATGCCCTTGAGATTCATCCAAGTTGTTGTGTGTGTCAACTGTTGATTCTTTTCATTGCTGAGTAGTATTCCACAGTGTGGATATACCACAGTTTGTTTAACCATTCACCTGTTGAACAGCATCTGGGTTTTGGTTACTATGAATAAAGCTGCTACGAACATTCATATACAGATTTTTATATGAACATAAGTTTTCACTTCTCTGGGAAAAGTAATCAGAAGGGCAATTGTGGGGTCATTTTGTAGTTGCATGTTTACTGTTAAAAGAAACTGCCAAACCATTTTCCAGGGTGACTATACCATTTTAAATTCCCACCACCAATGTATGAGATATCCAAGTTTCTGTATCCTTGCCAGCATTTGGTGTTGTCACTATTTTTAAATTTCAGCCATTTTGATGGTTATGTGGTGGTATCTCACTGTGGTCTTAATAATTTGCATTTTTTGGCAGGGTGTGGTGGCTCATGCCTGTAATTCCAACACTTTGGGAGGCTGAGGTGGGACAATTGCTTGGGGTTAGGGGCTTGAGACCAACCTAGGCAACATAGTGAGACCCCATCTCTACAAAAAAAACAAATTTAAATGAGCAGGGCATAGTGGCACGAGCCTGTAGTCCTAGCTAATTGGCAGGCTGAGACAGGAGGATTGCTTGAGCTCAAGAATTCAGGGCTGCAGTGAGCTGTGACTATTCTCTAGCCTGGGTGACAGAGTGAGACCCTTCTCTAACAATAATCATCATCATCATCATTTGCATTTCTTTAATGGCTAATGATGTGAACATCTTCTCATGTGCTTATTTGACATCGCTATATCCTTGTCAGCAAAATGTCTTTTGCTATTTTCTAATTGGATTTTTTCCCCTAGGTTTTGAGAATTTCTTATACTTTCTAGATATGAGGCTTCTGTCAGATACGTGGTTAGCAAATATTTCAGCCTAGTCCGTCACTTGTCTTTTCATTCTCTTAACACGGTCTTTGTAGAGAAAAAGTTTTTAAATCTTGACAAAGTCCAATTTATCAATTCTTTAATTTTATGAATAAAATAAGTGGCACAATTCTAGTCACACAATTCTTTTGTTTCATTTTCCAATCTTATTATGCAGTCAAGGATCCACAGTACACTGTGGAACAGGAGTGGTGATAGTGGCCATCCTTCTCTGTTTCTGACTTTAAGCTTCTGATTTTCTGATCTGTCTTCCTTACTCATTTTCAGTTCCTAAGAACCAGAGTCATCAGTTACATTGTGTTTGGCTGCAAGAGTGTGCTTGTCTAGAGTGGCTTAAATGACAAAAATATGTAGGCTGCACAGGGTGGCTCACACCTGTAATCCCAGCACTTTGGGAAGCTAAGGTGGGAGGATTGCTTGAGCCCAGGAGTTTGAGACCAGCTTGGGCAACACAGGGAGACCCCATCTCTACAAAAAATTTAAAAATTGGTCAGGTATGGTGGTGTGCACCTGTGGTCCCAGCTTCTCAGGAGGCTGAGGTAGGAGGATCGCTTCAGCCCATGAGGTCAAGAATGCAGTGAGCCACGACTGTGCCATTGTACTCCAACCTCGGTGACAGAGCGAGACCTTGTCTCAAAAAAAAGTAATAATTTATATGATAAAAATATGTGGCCTTGGGCTTTTTCTGTCATTCTACTGTACCACCCTCAGTTTTGGCTTTTGTCTTTGGTGATATCCTGGCAAGAAAGGTTTCAGGCTTTCTCACCATATTTATTTCAACTGGGGAACAACTTCTCATCAGATGCCCTGAGATATATTTCCTTTTACATGTCCTCGGTTACCACTGGATCACAGATAGAGGAATGGTTACCATACTTACCATAGACTAACCATGATTCAACTTCTGGGTCTGGGGTTCCTTCCCTGAGTATGTTGATACCCAACATTTAAAGTTACCAAACTAGGCCAGGTGCGGTGGCTCACGCCTGTAATCCTAGCACTTTGGGAGACTTAGGCGGGTGGATCGCCTGAGGTCAGGAGTTCAAGACCAGCCTAGCCAACCTGGTGAAACACCATCTCTACTAAAAATACAAAAATTAGCTGAGCATGGTGGCAGGTGCCTGTAATCCCAGCTACTTGGGAGACGGAGGCAGGAAAATCATTTGAACCCAGGAGGTGGAGGTTGCAGTGAGCTGAGATTGTACCATTGCACTCCAGCCTGGGTGACAGAGTGAGACTCTGTCTCAACAAACAAACAAACAAAAAGAATAAATAAATAAAGTGACCAAACTAAGGATGAAAGGGGTGAGAGGGAGGAACTGGCTATGCTTCCAACAGTGTCTGCCCAACATCGATTTGACTTTGTATTACCTGTGCCTGGCAATGGCAGATACATTTGGAGGTTTCAGTTCAGCTTAGCCCCCTTTATTAGGAACTACCTCTCCATCCCTGAGGGTAGACCTCTGCAGCCACACAGCTGCACCTCCAACCATAGTGAAAGGGACCATTAATTTAGTCATCAACACATATTTATTGGGACTTAACCACCATCAAGCTATTTATGTTTATATTTATATTTTACATATATATATGCTGCACATAAAATACAATGTAAGTGGTATACACTAGAATTTTATTTCGTCCAGATTATAGCTACTGTGCTAGGCACTGAGGATAGAATGGTGGATGCAAGAAGATACCCCACAGTCTGGTGGTGAATACAGTTCTCAATCAAATCTTCAATTACAATTGAGATAAATGCTCTAGAGGACTAGTACATAGTGATATGTAATGCATGATTAGGGGATTAGGCCAGGAGTGAACCACTGGCTCAAACTCAGCCAATCAGATTTTCTTTCCTGGGAATTAAAGATAATAATAGCTAACACTTATATAGTGCTTACTGTCTGATATAGTTTTGTTCTGTGTCCCCACCCAAATCTCATTTTGAATTGTGGCTCCCATAATTCCCATGTGTTGTGGGAGGGACCCAGTGGGAGATAATTAAATCATGGGGGGGGTTCCCCCATACTGTTCTCATGGTAGTGAATAAGTCTCATTAGATCTGATAGTTTTATTAGAGGTTTCCTCTTTTGGGTCTTCCTCATTCTCTCTTTGCCTGCTGCCACCCATGTAAGACAGGACTTGCTCCTCGCCTTCCACCATGACTGTGGGGCTTCCCAGCAATGTGGAACTGTAAATCCAATTACATCTCTTTCTTTTGTAAATTGCCCAGTCTCGGGTATTTTTTTAAAATCTTTTAGTTGTCATTTTATAGCTTCCCACTGCAGCTGTCCCCAACCCTTCCCTTCGATGACAACATTTGCAGGGTTCAGGGGGACCAGGGAACAAAGCGGGGGACTGGCAGCCCCACTACACTGCCAGCTGGGGAGAACAAGTCACAATTACAAATTATCACAACAATTAGAACCTGTACTTGGGGGAGCTGCAAATTGAGGAGGCCCCAGTTCCTCACTGTACAGGGGTCTATTTGGCAGTGACCTTGCTCTGGAGGCAATGCTATTCCTTCAGCCTGAAGGAATTGATGTTGATGAAGCCAGTGGCATCAATTGGCTCACAGTCACCCTGAACGTTCATGCTCACCAGCTCCTCATTGTAGAGAGATAGTGGGGACTCCAGGCCAAGGATGTACACCTGACCCTTTAAGATGGACACTTGCACTTTCCCTTCCACTTGCTCCTGGGACTTGGCAATGCAGTGGTGGACAAGTTCACACTCAGGGCTGTGCCAGAAACCAGTACAGACCAGCTCAGCAAATTTCAAGCCCAGGCCTTATTTGATTTTGAGCACTTCTCGGTCCATGGTGAAGGCCTCAATGTCTAAATGAGCATGGTAAAGGATGGTGCCTGCTGGGGTCTCCTAGATACCTTGACTTCATTCCGATGAAGCAGTTCTCTATGATGTCAATGTGGCTCACACCGAGCTTGCCTGCGGCTTCGTTCAGATACATCAAGAGCTCCAAGGAGGTCTGATTGGTGGTGCCATCCTTGACATTGGTCTCGGATATGTTTTATTAGCAGTGTGAAAATGGACTAATACACTGTCCTAAATTATTTTGTATAGTTTAATGGATTTAATTCCTTCCCGCAACCCTAGAGAGGTATATTACATGATCTCCAGTTTAAAGGTGAATAAACTGAGGCACAGAGAGGTTAAGTAACTTGCTGCAGGTCACATAGCTAGTTACTTATGGAGCTAGGATTTAAACCCAGGTAGCC
Organism: Cheracebus regulus; assembly: GCA_963574635.1. Lineage (NCBI taxonomy): Eukaryota > Metazoa > Chordata > Mammalia > Primates > Pitheciidae > Cheracebus > Cheracebus regulus. The sequence goes on along the minus strand of CAUYQU010010213.1, from coordinate 7,494 downwards.
TGATTCCAGAGGATGGGCTCACCATCACTGGGACTAGGAGGGCGAGGCATCCGTCTCCTGCCTCTTTTGGAAAAAGCACAGAAAGCCAGTTTTCATGCAGAGAAAGAACAACGGGAGAAATCAGAGAGAAGTAAAAGCAAGGTCCCCCCTCCAACTTTTTTTGAGACAGGATTTCACTCTCTGTCACCTAGGCTAGAGTGCAGTGGTGCCATCATAGCTCACTGCAGTCTCAAACTCCTGGGCTCAAGTGATCTCCTGCCTCAGCCTCCTGAGTAGCTGGGACTACAGGCACATGCCACTGTGTCTAGCTAATTTTATTTTTTATTTTTGGTAGAGATGGAGTCTTGCTTTGTTGGTAAGGCTGGTCTTGAACTCCTGACTTCAAGTGATCCTCTTGCCTCGGCTTCACAAAGTGCTGGGATTACAGGAATGAGCCACCACACCCAGCCATGGTCCCTTTCTTGAGGCGTCTCAGTTGTCTCCTGTAATATCCAGAGACCTCTTTATCAGGATCCTCTGAATATGATATGACTTCTGAATTTCATCACGAGGTATATGACCAAGCTTCATTTATCCTTTCTTCCCTCCACTCATAAAGGATATATACTGTGTCAGTTGCTGCAAAGTTCAGAACACCCCACCCATATGGGCTAAGCTGAACTTCCCAACTGGTTTGCCACCACCACTTGTGTGCCATAAATGGCTTACAGGTATGGCCAAGTTTTTGATCCCCTCAGACTTTGGGGCAGCTGGGCAAGACCTGAGGTGACTAAAGTCTTCGGGCAAGTCACCTCTGGCTGTAAGTAGCCTGTCCGTTTACACACCAGTGTACCATACAAGTAATATCTTACTTTTTTCTTTGTAAGAGATGAGGTCTTGCTCTGTTGCTCAGGCTGGAGTGCAGTGGTGCAATCATAGCTCACTGTGGCCTCAAACTCCTGGGTTCAAGCAATCCTCCTGCCTCAGCCAGTTCTTCATTTTCTTTGTATAGTTGGCAGTCTTGCTATGTTGCCCAGGCTGGTCTTGAACTCCTGGCCTCAAGTAATCCTTCCACCTCAGCCTTCCAAAGTTCTGGAATTATAGGAGTGAGCCATGCCTTAGGCCCAAATAGTATCATTTTTTACGTGTGCCATTACCAGACAAGGTGGAGAAGCACTGGCTTAAGGAATAGACTTATAATTTTCTCCTGAAATAAGAAGTGTGGGCTCTTTCTGCTGCCATCTTTATATTCCCTGCATAGATCTGGCACTGAATCTGACAGTGAAGAATCAGCACCAGAACTCAAGGAACAAAATTCCACACAGGAACCACACAACAAGCCCAGGTGGCAGCAGCAGCTGCATTTGACGAAGAACCAGTCAAGAAAGCAAAACACAGTTGGAGTGAAGAGTAGGCACATGGCCGGGCACGGTGGCTCATGCCTGTAATCCCAGCACTTTGGGAGTCTGAGGCCGGTGGATCACTTGAGGTCAGGAGTTTGAGACCAGCCTGGCCAACATGGTTAAACCTCATCTCTAGTCTCTACTAAAAATAGAAAAATTAGCCAAGTGTGGTGGCACGTGCCTGTAATCCCAGCTACTCAGGAGGCTGAGGCAGGAGAATCACTTGAACCTGGGAGGCGGAGGTTGCAGTGAGTCGAGACTGCGCCACGGCACTCCAGCCTGGGTGACAGAGAAAGACTCTGTTTCCAAAAAAAAAAAAAGAAAAAAAAGAAAGAAAGAAAGGAAAGAAACAAAAAGAAGGCACAGAAGCTATGGCTATGTTCAAACCGGGTCTGTGAAAGGCTACGAGGGTTATAGAATCACTATCCCGAAATCTAAGAATATCCTCTTCGTCAACACAAAACCAGATGTTTACAAGAGCCTAGCTTCAAACACCTACACAGTTTGGGGGGAAACTAAGATCAAAGATTTATCTCAACAAGCACAGCTAGGAGCTGCTGAGAAGTTCAAAGTTCAAGGTGAAGTTGTCTTAAACATTCAAGAGAAAGTACAGACTCCACTGTTCCAGAGGAGAGGGGAAAGGAAGCAGTTGAGGAAACAGGTGTGAAACTTAAGGATATAGGATTGGTCTTGTCACAAGCAAATGTGTGAGCAAAAGCAGTCCAAGTCCTGAAGAGCAATATTGCTGATATTGTAAACGCTATCATGGAATTAACGTAAGCTGAAAATGAGGATCTTTTTTATGTGTCTTTCAAAAGAGTCACTGCAGCTTGGTTTGAAATTTGTACTGTTTGTATTATTAATAAAGTTATGGCTTCTTGTTGGGTGAAAAAAAAGTTTGTGGTAGGCATTTCCCAGTTAGAGTGCAGTTGCTCAGCAAGGCCATCTAGACCTTTCCTCTCTTTATGCTGCTATTCCCATGATGGGTTTTTATCTTCAGCCTCAGGGTTGCATGGTTATTTCATGGTTGTAAGATGGCCTCCCTACCTCTAAGTACCATGTTCTTACAAATGGGGTTCAAAATGAGAAATGGTGGTATCAGGGTACTCCTCTGATTCATCAGTCTCTTTTATCAGGAAGCCAACTCTTTTCTAGAAGTTCCCCAGCAGGATTCCTCTCTACAGCTTACTGAACAGATGTGAAAGAGTCTTGGAGGTTAAGTATCTGATTTTCCCTTCTCTAACTTGGAAAGCGGGCTTGAAAAAGGTTTGGGAATGGCTGAAAGGTAGCTGACTGATAGTGCCTGCTATTTTTGTTAGGTAAAATAAAACGGTATATGTAAGTGACAGTTCCGGGACTTCATTCTCATGAATTTTTAATAAGGTTGTTTCTCTTGGAGTATCTGCCTACTTACATCATTGAATATATAAGTTGGTGTAACTCTCCCATCCAAAGCAGGGGTTGCCAAGTCCAAACTGATCTACAGACATGTGGAGCACTTAATACCTCTGCGCTGCTGACTCTGTTGTCAAGAGAGAGCTTTCTGCTCTCATGTGATAGCACTACTTATAACATAAGCTTGTCCTTAGAAGTCTATATGAATAAAAAGTTAAATTTGGTTTTTAGAAACAGGATCTTGGTATGTTGCCCCCACTGGCCTTGCAGTCCTCAGCTCAAGTGATCCTTCGGCCTCAGCCTCCCAAGTGGCTGGAACTTATAGGTGCCTGCCACAGAATCTCGCTTTGTCACCCAGGCTGGAGTGCCACAATGCAATCTCAGCTCACTGCAACCTCTACCTCCTGGATTCAAGTGATTCTCCTGCCTCAACCTCCCGAGTAGCTGGGATGACAGACACACGCCTCCACTTCAGGATAATTTTTGTAGTTTTAGTAGAGACTAGAGATGGGGTTTCACCATGTTGGCCGGGCTAGTCTTGAACTCCTGACCTCAGATGATCCACCTGCCTTGGCCTCCCAAAGTGCTGGGATTATAGGCTTGAGCCACCACGCCCTGCCTAGAGTTTTTTTTTTTTTTTTAGATGGAGTCTTGCTCTGTTGCCAGGCTGGAATGCAATGGCATGATCTCGGCTCACTGCAACCTCTGCCTCCCGGGTTCAACTGCCTCAGCCTCCTGAGTAGCTGGGACTACAGGTGCATGCCACCCCATTTTTAATAAAAGTTCCTATGTAGCAATTTCAGCTCACTAGGTTGAGACTTTCTTTGGATAATCACAAATGCCATCTTTAGTTCATTCATGGCTTGCAGTCGGAAAACCTCATTTATTTATTGAATAAATAAATATTTATTTCAAAGACAACATGATTGACATCTAAGAAATGGCCCAAACTGCAGGATTAAAAGAGATTGCTCTGTAGCAATACACAGTAACTAGGATGTTAGAAATCTAGGACCCTGATTTACTTCTCACCTCCCAGTCCTGTTCCTATCTGGGTCTTACTTATTTTGATAAGTTACTTATTTTGATTACTTACATCTGGTTGCTCAAACCAAATTCTTAGGAGGAGTCCTTTCCTGGACCACCCACATTAAATCTATCAGTACGACTTATCTGTTCTACCACCAAAATGTATCTCAAATCTGTTGACTTCTCTCCATTTCCACAGTTCTCACTCATTTCTCTTTTAGCACTCCAGTGGCCTGCCTGTATTTCTGCTTCCACTTGTAAGTCCCCTACAATCCATTTTTCCCACATAAGCCTGAATAAGCTCATCAGTTCATCAGTTAACTACCGCTGCAGAACAAACCACCTCAAATCTTTTTTTGAGACAGAGTCTTTCTGTCGCTCAGACTGGAGTTCAATGGCATGATATTAGCTCTCTGTAACCTCCACTTCCCAGGCTCAAATGATTCTCACGCCTGAGCCTCCCAAGTAGCTGGGACTACAGGTGTGTACCACCATGCCCAGATAATTTTTTTGTATTTTTAGTAGAGACGGGGTTTTACTATGTTGGCCAGGCTTGTCTCGAACTCCTGACAAGTGATCTGCCCATCTTGACCTCCCAAAGTGCTAGGATTACAGACGTGAGCCATTGCATCCATCCCACCCCAAATCTTAATGGTTAAAGAAAAAATACAGTCATTTGCTCACGATTCTGTGGGTTAGCTGAGCAGGGCAAGTTCAGCTGGAATAGCAAGGCTGTACTGCATGTAGTGTAGGCTGGACTTTCTCACATGACTGAAGTTTGGGCTGGAGAACCCAAGGTAGTGTCACTCACATGTCCAGCCCCTCATCAGGGATGGCTGGAACGCTGGGGCCACGTGCTCTGGCATCCTCTGGGAACTCACTATCCATGGGGCCTCTCCAGCAGGCTCCAAGAAAGCAGCAAGACCTCTTAGAGCCCAATCTTAGAAGTTGCACCATGTCCCTGTTACTTCTACCACATTCTGTTAGTTAAAGTAAGTCACAGGGGCCTGCCCAGATTCAGGAGGAGTGAAAACAGAGAGAGGAATCGCAAAGGCCCATTTACAAAAGCACATGTGGGATGGGATGGATGGTTGTAGCCACCTTTGAAAACAATCTAACAGAGTACGCTTGTATTTATTTATTTCTTAATTTTTAATTTTATTTCTTATTTTTTAAAACAGGATCCTGCCTTGTTGCCCATGCTGGAATGCAGTGGCACTATTGTAGCTCACTGTAACCTCAAACTCCTAGGCTCAAGTGATCTTCCCACCTTAGCCTCCTGAGTAGCTGGGACTACAGGCTCACACCACCATGCCCAGCTAATTTTTATTTATTTATTTATTTTCTGTACAGACAGGGTCTTGCTCTGCTGCCCAGGTTGGTTTTGACCTCCTGGCCTCAAGCAATCCTCCTGCCTCTGCTTCCCAAAGTGCTGGGACTGTAGGCATGACGCACCATACCTGGCCCAGAGTGAGATTTAAGAAAAGTATACAACACTTTTTATCCCTTCCTCCTTCCCTCCCTTCTTTCCCCCCCTTTTTTTAATAGGGTCTTGCTCTGTCACCCAGACTGGAGTGTAGTGGCACAATCATGGCTCACTGCAGCCTCAATCTTTTGGTTTGGGCAATCCTCCCACCTCAGCCTCCTGAGTAGCTAGGATTATAGTTGCATGCTACCACGCCTGGCTAATTTTTTCTATTTTTTGGTAGAGACAAGGTGTCCTATGTTGCCCAGACTGGTCTAGAAATCTTGGGCTCAAGTGATTCTCCTGCCTCAGTCTCTCAAAGGCATTACAGGTGTAAGCCACTACGCCTAGCCACCTCTCTTCTTAAACTTCCTCAGTGTTTCCACTGGCACTTAGACTACAATCCAAATTCTCTATCCTGGCTGAAAAAACTACCTGTCCCTTGTGCCTTCCATCCTCCCGCTCTTTATTACATTGGCCTTTTTGTTCCTCCAACACCAAACCCTGCGCCTTCTTCTTGGTTTAACAGCAGTTTCTGGGAAACATTCCATCCCAACTTTCGTTTTGCTCTCTCCTTCTCCTGGTTAGCTCAAATGTCACCTTTTTAGAGAGATCTCTGGCCACCCCATCAAAATCAGGCTCCTTCCCTTACCCCCAGCTACTCTTTCACCTCCCTCTGTTTTTTTCCTTTATAGCACAGATCTGAAAATTCCATCATCTTCATTTTCTTTCTTTAAAGAATGCTCATCAACTGTTAAAGGGATGAAGTTACAAAATACAGATCTCTGTAATGGCTATGAGTATGTCTGCATATTTAAAGACCAAGTGTTTCCCTCTAGAGACAACTGGGGGGTGGGGTGTAGGTCAGGAGAGAGAGAAACTAGCTTTTCATTGCATATTGTTTCATGTTGTTGGGCTATTTTACTATGCACATGTTTTTAACATTGTAACACATTTTAATAAGATCTCTTTCATGAGAGACTGCTTCCCAAACATTGTTCAATGATTTTTGATAATTTCACTAGATCATCGGATGTCTTAGGTGAACTGGAGTCGGTGAGCTGCCCTCTTGAGAAATTTGTTTGGCTTCCCTGGGTTAGAGTAAGTCCAGCAGGATTCTGTAGAAGGCTCTTTTCTTTACTTGCTTTGAGAGAGAATGAATGTCTTTAAATACATATTTAAAAAGAAAGCGTGAAAAGCTTTCAACATGTGAATCCCAGGAACCAGGCACAATGCCACGAGATGCCTCAAAATACCCTAAGATTCAGGACGCAGGCTGTATTCAATTGCTTGCCCTATTCAGGACTGCAATTACTCTGCCTACATTGTGCACGTTTCTTTTTAATAGCTCTCGTGTTACTTGTCATCACAAGACAACTGATTGGTAATGGCAAAATAATCCACTGAAATAAGGAAACAAACTTCTGGCCTTTAAAATTCAAATTTTCAAGCCAAAGTACACTTGGATTTTATACTTTGGCTTAGCATATAGTATAGAAATATAAACCAGAAAGGGTAAAATCGCTTGCTACTTGTGTTCCTAGTGAAAGGAATGATGACAACCCACAATTGTATTACAACAAGAAGTTTTCTTTCTTTTGTTAGTTAGGAAGCTTTTCATTTTTTCTTTTTCCCTTTCCTCTCAGTGAATCCTGCAAATTAAATCTGGCTGAGACAACAGATCCATTTTTTGAGTGTCTATATGAGCTTTGCTTCTTAGGAGATTGAGAGCGGCTTATCACTTCCTTTCTACCCTTTTCAATTCAATGGCTTTAATTATTATTTATTTATTACACTTTAAGTTCTGGGGTACATGTCCAGAACATGCAGGTTTGTTATATATGTATACACGTGCCATGGTGGTTTGCTGCGTCTACCACCCCGTCATCCACATTAGGTATTTCTCCTAATGCTATCCCTCCCCAATCCCCCCACACCTGTTAGCCCTCCCCAGCCCCCCACCCCCTGACAGGCCCCGGTGTGTGATGCTCCCCTCCCTGTGTCCATGTGTTCTTATTGTTTAACACCCTCTTATGAGTGAGAACATGCAGTATTTGATTTTCTGTTCTTGTATCAATTTGCTGAGAATGATGGTTTCCAGCTTCATCCATGTCCTTGCAAAGGACATGAACTCATTCTTTTTTATGTTCAGCCATTTCTTCCAATCGAGTGTATACTAAAATAATATCTCTGAAAGGTAATGAATGAATTTGGTATCCTTGA
>CAUYQU010010208.1:0-45031 GCA_963574635.1 Cheracebus regulus | reverse complement strand
ATTTTAACCTTTTTTTTTTTTTTTTTTTTAATTTTTATTTTTTTTTTTTTTTTTTTTTTTTTTTTTTTTTTTTTTGGCAAAGTACACATTTTTCTTCTTGAGGTTTGGATCTTTTCAACATGACAACTGCAGCCTGGCTAGTTTCTCAGTTTGTTCCTGAGTGAGTTATTCAGCTAATTAAACATATTTACTGGTGTATACTTGGAGAAATTGTACCAAAATAAGACCAGACAGTAGGCTTTTATGGCTGTGACTTGGGCTAGCATGATGAAGTCAAGACAAAAGATCAGGAATGCCTTCACATTGCTACTGGATTTATTTTCTTCAGAGGATATTCCTAGGACTTGACATGTGTTTTCCATTTCTTACTTTCTATATTTCATAAAGATATCCTTTTGCTATAGTCTGGTATTTCTCCCTTAGCATTTGAATTGAATCTTGGCTAGCTCCCAGTTGACTGAACTATATAGCATTTTCCAGCTGTTTGCTTATTTTCCCAGAGACATTTTCTGTTCCTACATCCTTTCTTTGAACAATGGCGTGGGAAGGGATCCTAAAAGTCAACTCTCTTAATTTTAAACTCAGTAGCTTTTATAATTGGTAGTTCTCTTTTCTACAGTAAAAATCATACAACTTAGTAGTTCTAAACAAAGGGAATGCCATGCATACTGTAAGCAATTTTAGAAAAGAGAAGATTGAAGATGTTAAGAAGTAATAGTAATTTTGAAAATAAATGAGAATATATCACCCTAGCCCCACAACTTTACTATACCATGTAGTACTCTTTAAGGCAGCAGCAGCAATAACTTCAAAATTAGAGGCAAACACTTCTAATCGCTGGTAGGTTTTTCATAAACGAAATACCTTTGTGGGCTGAGTGGGTGATAATATCTATTTAATGACAGTACTAATTCATTCAGTAATTTTATTTAATCTGTGTTTGTTTTTAAATCAAAAACTTTTTCAGCTCTTTGACTGAAGGATTGCAGCACTTTCTCTGTAATTCATATATTCTTTTGGACAGGAGTTGCAAGCAGTATCTTCTGAATGTATTGTTGCAGTAAAATCAGGAAATATGTATTTAATTCTTTTGTAAATATCAGTATTACTTGTAACTAAGTGTAAGTATTCTACAGAAACTTTATTTCTTATGTTTAATTTTCTCTAAATGTTTTGTCTTTTCTTTCCCAAGGGAAGGATGAAGGGAAAATCTAATGAGATGATCACAGTCTGACATCAGAGAGATATTCTCATTTCCAGGCCTTTCTCTGGATTTGGGGAAAATATTCACAAATTTAAAGCAGAAAGTGTTTAGTAAACAGTCAAGGAAAATTGTGTTTTATTTCTATCTAACATTCCATTTTTTTTGAGAATCAGATAAATTTACTCCTTCAATTAATGAGACGTAATGTTAAGCTATTTCTTCATTTTGATTCTAACATACTTGAGATTGCTGGACTATTCTTTATTGGATAAAAATATATATTTTTTGGACTGCTGTAATTAATTTCTCCTGCACATTCATAAATCACATTTTTCCCCTTCTACCATTTCATGACCAATCAGGGTATAGTATCTCTCATCTTTTGTTCAACTCAGCACATAATGATTGGCTGTTGCTTAGTACATTTAAAAAACTTTATCAATGTGGATGTTAATGAATTTTTCTAGACTTGGAAATATAGAAAGGGTACCTAGATATTTGCAGTTTCAATGGCTAGCCCCATGATCTCAATCAAATACATACCACGTTGTATTTATCTTTAGGTCTTTACTATCCAGAAATGGGGATTCTGAATCTCATACAAGTAGGTACATACTACAAGGAGATAATTTGAAAAAGAATTGGATTGAGCTCAGTGTAAAGTATTTTTTCCCATTTTAAAGTATCTGATCCATGAAATTATAGGTTTTTAGAACTATAAAGAATGTTGCAGATCCAATGGTTCAAGTGTTTTGTTTTACAGATGCTAAGTAAATTAAGAAACTCATACACCTGTTGATGGCAGAGATTAAACTCAGAATTAGGTATTCTATTTCTAATTTTGGTCCTTTACACTATGCTGCTATTTAAATTGCTTTTTTCTTTGCTGTATTAAATGTTTGCTCTCTGATATGCACTGTATGCTTCAAGTTTGCAGTTAGCTCGAATGAGATGGGCTATTTCATGCCTCTATAGTTGCATGTGCTGTATCTTTTGTCTGGATTATCCTTAACTCTACTCTTCATCTGGTTAAACCCTATTCATTAATTTTTAGATAATTAAAGCATTCATTTATTGATTCATGCATTCACTGATTTAATCTTTCATAAACCATATGTCATTTTCTATATAGTGGCTGGATGTATAATGAACAGCAAGGTGGATGTGGTTCCTTCTCACAAAGCATGTGTATCTTCTTTACAATTCAGCTTAAATGTTACCACATTCAAATAGCTTTCCCTGGTGATTTAGGGTCCTCTAGAGAAACAGACCAGGAGAATACACAAATACACACATGTGTGTGTATGTATATAAATGTATATATACACATATATATTTATATGTAAATATATATAACATTTACATTTATTTACACATGTATACATGTGTGTATAATATATATATATTTCTACATATGAAATAATTAGAAATGTAAAATATATATATATTCTACCAGTCTCTATATATTTGTATATATTGACCAGTAAATTTACACACACATATACATATATAGAAGACACACACTTATGTAAATGTATGTACAACTACATATACACATTTTTATACGTATATACATATGTGTGCATAACTGTATATACATATGCACATAAAAATAAATATCTATATAATTACATGTTTATTTCTTTATTATGGGACTTGGCTTACTTGGCTTTGGAAGCTGAGAAGTCCCACAATATGCTATCTGCAAGCTGGAGATCCAGGAGAGCTGGTGGTATAGTTCAGTACCAGTCTGAAGGCCTGAGAACCAGAAGAACTGATAGTGTAACTCTCAGCCAGAGTCTGAATGCCTGAGAATCTGCAGGGAGGTATGTGAAGGATGGGGACTACTGGTGTAAGTCCCAAATTCTGAAGGCCTGAGATCAGGAGCTTTGATATTCAAAGGTAAGAGAAAATAGAAATGTGTCCCAGCTCAAGAAGAGATAATCTATCCTGCGTTTTCATTTCATTGTATCTGGACCTTCAGTAGATTGTATGATGCCTACTCACATTGGTGAGGCCAGATCTTCTGTGCTTCGTCTAATATGTTCAAGTTCTCATCCAAATGTTAATCTCCTCTGGAAATACCCTCACAAACACATCCAGAAATAATGTCTTACCAGCTACCTGGTCATCTGTTATTCTACTAAAATTGCCATGTACAATTAACCATCAAACCCAGCAAATTCTTTCCCCCTTTATCTGAATTAGAAACCACTCTTCTTTGCCCCATAGTGTGCCATTTCTTCAGAGTGTAAACCCCTTGAGGACAGGAATAGACTTTTTTTTTGTCTATCCCAGGTCTTGGAGTTATGGTGGTGCTTTAGAAATGTTTGTTGAATGAATAAAGAAATAGAGAAATAGCTAAATATATAACTCTCTTCTTTACTATAGTAGGTTATATATTGAAATTATTTTTTATATTTTCCTATTGGACTCAGTTTTTTCTCCTTTCTTAACAGGACTCTATAGGGCTCAAATATAAACAACAGCAACTGTGTGTACACCACAACAACCAAAGTGACTGCCACCTTCTACAGTAAGACATTTTTCTTTATTTATGAGAGGAATTATACTAATTCTGATCTCAAACTGGGTGAAGATAAATGAATTAGTGAACAGTCTGGTGTGCCTACTACAGGTAGATATTTCTTTGCTTTGCTCCATTTGTGATATTAATTGCATGTGTAAAGGAGCTTATAATTTGATGTAGACATTTTAGTGTCTTAGAGTTTCAACTACATGGGAAGGAGATTGACAAAAAACTTTGATTCTTTAGTTATTTTTATTTTTTAGAAAGCATCTCACTCTGTCACACAGGCTGGAGTGCAGTGGTGTGATTTTGGCTCGCTGCAGCCTTGACCTCCACGTGTAAACAATCTTCCCTCCTCAGCCTCCTGACTTGCTGGGACTACAGGCATGTGCCACCACACCCGCATATATATATTTTTTGGTAGAGACAGGATTTCACCATGTTGCCCAGGCTGGTCTCCCACTCCTGAGCACAATCCACCTGCCTCAGCCTCCCAAAGGGCTGGAATTACAGGTATGAGCCACAGTACCTGACTGCTTCTTTGTTTTTTTTAATTCAAATTTCAAACAAATTTTATTTTTATGGAAAAATAAATGTTATAATTTAGTAATTATTAATGGCATTCCTTCTTTCTCCATTGTAGCTGGATTTCTTTGCAACACATCACACGTCCTGTATATTTTGTGAAGAAAAGGCCAATACATTTAAGTTTTTAAAAGTGATATTCAGGTGATGTGCATTTTAAACCAAGATGGCCCATGACATGACTCCTTCCACATGCTTTTCTTTGAGAAGTATATTAAGTACCCGCAGATGGAATGAGCCTAATTTCTGTTATTCCCATTTGATCACTTGCAGAGTTTAAACATTTTCACAAATAATAAACAAATAAATTGTTGAAAAATAAAACCAATATAGATGCATATTGAATAAAAAGTGACTCCACAAGCCCAGCTAATTTCCCTCCTCTCACCAGTGTTGATAATTTCGTTTCTATCTTTCCATATTATTTTCTCCAACATTTGCTACAAATAATGCTACATTAACCTTTTTTATGCTTATATCTTGGTGAATGTGTTTGAATATTTCTTTAAGGTAGAAATCTAGAAGAGAAATTTCTGCGCCAAAAAAATGCACTTCTAAAATCTTGAATAATATAAATAAATATTTATCAACCATAAATGCTGCCAATTATTAGTCACACCTATTTCTTCAAACCCTACCTAATATTTGGTATTATTGATTTCTAATAGGCACTGATGTCCTTTTATTATTGTTTTAATTAATACTTTCAGTATTACCTGGTAGACAGATTATCTTTTCTGTTATTTATTGGTCATACACTCTTCTGTGATTGGCTGTTTTCTATATTCATGATTTTTCTACTTGCTTGCTTTCCTCCTTTATGTGATTATAAAAAATAATTTGTCTTTCACTATTATTATTTTAAATTTTAGCTTTTATTTTAATACAGTTGGTACATATGTAGGATTGTTACATGAGTATATTGGACCCAGGTAGACAGCATAATAGCTAATAGGTTATGTTTCAACCCACACCCACCTTCTTTACTCCCCCTCTAGTAGTCCATAGTGTTTATTATTTTTATGTTTATGACTATGTGTGCTCAATGTTTAGCTTCTGCTTATAAGTGAGAACACGCGGTATTTGGTTTTCTCTTTCTGCATTAATTTGCTTAGAGTTATGGCCTCCAGCTCCATCCATATTACTGCAAAGGACAGGATTTCACTCTTTTTTATGGCTGCATAGTATTACATGGTGTATATGTACCCGATTTTTTTTTCCAATTCACCGTTGATGGGCACCTAAGTTCATTTCATGTGTTTGCTATTGTGAATAATATGGCAATGAATGTATGAGTGTGTGTCTTCTTGGTACAATGATTCATTTTCCTTTGATTGTATACCCAGTAATAGGATTGATGGGTCAAATTGTAGCTCTGTTTTAAGTTTTTTGAGAAATCTCCAAACTGCTTTCCACAGAGGCTGAACTAATTTACATTCCCACCAACAATGTGTAAGCACTTCCTTTTCTTCATAGCCTAGTCAGCATCTTTGTTTTTTGACTTTTTAGTAATAGCCTTTCTGAGCTATATGACATGGTATATGTGGTTTTGATTTGTATCTCTCTGATGATTAGTGATGTTGAGCATGTTTTCATATGTTCATTGGTTACATATATGTCTTCTTTTGAGAAGTGTTCATGTCTTTGGCCCACTCTTGATTTGACTTTTAGCTTAGATATTACTGATGTATAGAAGTCTACTGATTTTAATACATTAATTTTGTGTCCTGAAGCCTTGTTATCAGATATGGTAGCTTTTGGCAGTCTTTAGGGTTTTCAAAATTTAGAATCATATTATCAACGAAGGGAGATAGTTTGACTTCTTTTCCTATTTGGATGCCTTTTATTTCTTTCTCTTTTCTGATTGCTAGGCTAGTACTTTCAGTACTATGTTTAATAAGAGTGGTAAGAGTGGGCATCTTGTCTTGTACCAATTCTCAAAGGAAATGCTTCCAGGTTTTATCCATTCAGTATTAAGTTGGCTATGGGTTTGCCATAGATGGCTCATATTATTTTGAGGTATATTCCTGTGTGCCTAGTCTGCTGAAAGTTTTTATCATGAAGGGATGCTGGATTTTGTTGAAAAGTTTTCTGTCTATTAAGATGATCATATGGTTTTTGCTTTTAATTCTTTTTACATGGTGAATCACATTTATTGATTTCCCTATGGTGAGCCCATTTTGCTTCCCAGGAATAAAGCCTACTTGATTGTGATTAATTAACTTTTTGATTATGCTGCTGGATTTAGTTTGCTAGTATTTTGTTGAGGATTTTTGCATCTATGTTCTTCAGGAATATTGGCCTGAAGCTTCCTTTTTTCATTTTGTGTCTACCAGATCTTGGTATTAGGGTGATTCTGGCTTTATAAAATGAGTTAAGGAGAAGTCCCTTGATATGGCTTACCTGTGTCCCCACCCAAATCTCATCTTGAATTGTAGCTCCCACAATTCCCATGTGTCATTGGAAGGATCTGGTGGGAGGTAATTGAATCATAGCGGTGAATCTTTCCTGTGCTATTCTTGTGATAGTAAGTCTCATGAGATCTGATGGTTTTATAAGGAGTTTCCCTGCACAAATTCTCTCTTTTCTGCCACCATGTAAGACATATCTTTTGCCTTTCACCATGATTTTGAGGCCTCCCCAGCCACATGGAACTGTGGATCCATTAAACCTCTTTTTCTTTATAAGTTACCCAATCTCAGGTATGTCTTTATCAGTAGGCTGAAAATGGACTAATATAGTAAATTGGTAGCAAGAGAGTGAGGTGCTGCTGTAAAGATACCCAAAAATGTGGAAGCAACATTGGATCTGTGTAACAGGCAGAGGTTTTAACAGTTTGGAGGGCTCAGAAGAAAACAGGAAAATGTAGGCAAGTTTAGAACTTCCTAGAGACTTGTTAAATAGCTTTGACCAAAATATTGATAATGATATGAACAATGAACAATGAAATCCAGGCTTACGTAGTCTCAGATGGAGATGAGAAACTTGCTGGGAACTACAGTAAAGGTGACTCTTGCTATGTTTTAGCAAAGAGACTGGTGTCATTTTGTCCCTGCCCTAGAGATTTGTGGAACTTAAAACTTGAGGGAGATGATTTATGGTATCTGCAGAAGAAATTTCTCAGCAGCAAGGCATTCAAGAGGTGACTTGGATGCTGTTAAAAACATTCAGTTTTAACAGGGAAACAGAGCATAAAAGTTCAGAGTATTTGCAACCTGACAATACAACAGAAAAGAAAAACTCATTTTTTGAAAATGAATTTAAGCGTGCTGCAGAAATTTGCACAAGTAACTGGAAGCCAAATGTCGATTACCAAGATAATGGGAAAAATGTCCCCAGGGCATGTCAGAGACCTTTGCAGCAACCCATCACAGGCCCAGAGGCCCAAGAGGAAAATGTAGTTTTATGGGCTTGGCCCAGGGTCCCCCTGCTGTGTGCATCCTAGAGACTTAGTGCCCTGTGTCCCACCTGCTCTAGCCATGGCTGAAAGGGTCCAGGGTACAGCTCAGTCCATGGCTTTAGACTGTGGAAACCCCAAGCCTTGGCAACTTTCCACATGATGTTGAGCCTGCAGGTATACAGAAGTCAAGAATTAAGGTTTGGGAGCCTCCACCTAGATTTCAGAGGATGTATGGAGATATCTGGAGGTCCAAGTAGAAGTTTGCTGCAGGGGAGGGACCCTCATGGAGAACCTCTGCTAGGGCAGTGTAGAAGGAAAATGTGGGGTTGAAGCCCCGACACAGAGACTCCACTGGGGCATTGCCTAGTGGAGCTGTGAGAAGAGGGCCACCATCCTTCAGACCCCAGGATGGTGGATCCACCAATGGCTTACATCATTTGCCTGGAAAACCTACAAACACTCAATGCCAGCCTGTTAAAGCAGAAGGGAGGCTGTAGCCTGCAAAGCCACAGGGTCGGAGCTGCCCAAGACCATGGAAACCCATCTCTTGCATCAGTGTGACTTGGATATGAGACATGGAGTCAAAGGAGATCATTCTGGAGCTTTAAGATTTGACTGCCTCATTGGATTTCAGACTTACATGGGGCCTGTAGCCCCTTTCTTTTGACCAATTTTCCCCATTTAAGACAGCTGTATTTACACAAAGCCTATATTCCTATTGTATCTAGGAAGTAACTAACTTGCTTTTGATTTTACAGGCTCAAAGGTGGAAGGGACTTGCCTTGTCTCTGATGAGATTTTGGACTATGGACATTTGAGTTAATGGTGAAATCAGTTAAGACTTTGGTGGACTGTTGGGAAGGCATGACTGGTTTTGAAGTGTGAGCACATGAGATCTGGGAAGGGTCGGGGCGGGATAATATGATCTGGCTTGGTCACCACCCAAATTTCATCTTGAACTATAGCTCCCACAAGTCCCATGAGCCATGGAAGGGACCTGGTGGGAAATATTTGAATCACAGGGGTGGGTCTTTCCTGTGCTGTTCTCATGATAGTGAATGAGTCTCATAAGATCTGATGGTTTTATAAAGACGTAGTTTCCCTGCATAAATTCTCTATTTTATGCCACCATGTCAGATGTGCCTTTTGCCTTTTTTTTTTTAAATTTTATTTCTTATTACATTTTAGGTTTTGGGGTACATGTGAAGAACATACAATATTGTTGCATAGGTACACACGTGGCAGTGTAATTTGTTGCCTTCCTCCCCTTCACCTATATCTGGCATTTCTCCCCATGCTATCTCCCCCCAACTCCTCACCCCCACTGTCCCTCCCCTATTTCCCCCAAACATACCCCAGCGTATAGTGCTCCCCTCCATGTACATACCGCCTCTGTGCTCGCACTGAACAACCCATTTAAATCAGCAAGAAATAATCACATTTATAACTATCATAATTTTCAATCTTTACTTCAAATTTAAAAATTAAACCTCTAATCAGTGCTAAACAGCATGTCTGTTATAGTGCTCTTATTCACCAGGGGTTGTACTAATGTTTAGAACATTTTAGAGTATTATTTTTGTCTTGAATTGTTTACTGAGATCTCTAACCTGCAACCAACTGATTTTCTCATTTTTTTTCAATTATGTCAAATTACACAGGAACTAGTTTTCATGAATTTTTAGCAATTAGCACAAGCCCTTTAATCCCGTTAGTAAATTTTCTGCTATAAGTTAGAAGTTCCAAAGTTGCAGGTTAAAAAATAAAAACAAAAAACAGTCATTTCTTTTATCTTTCTGTTTCTCCAGTAAGAATAAATAACTCACAACAGGGATTTTATTTTCTTCTGTCAGGAGACCTCTACCAACATGATTAAAATGACACTCCAAGCTGTAGCTGTTATCAATTATACCAATTAAGGTCAAATAGAATGAAACAGCAGTTTTCATGGAAAACATGGGTGATGTAAACTGTTATTAATTTAAAGATATCATATTACCTATGACAGCTCTTCAGAAGTTATCATTAATAATTTCTAGACTGTCATTTATATTCACATTTCTAAAATTCACTTGTTGTTCTGTGTTCCTTGAATTGTGGGAAAAATGGGCCCTGCTGAAAATCAATGTTTGCCAAATGGAATAGCTCTCTTGATCTCTTCACTGAAAAAGGAGTAGTAGGAATTTTTTTTTTCTTATTCTTTAAACAATAGAGTGTGAAAAATTATGAATTTTGATGTCTTTGCAAAGAAATAGCAAAAGGTCAAACCTCTTTGTAATAAGTTAAAAGAGTAGTAATATATACATATATCTAAAATATGATATTTTAAAAGTAATATTTTAAGTTTATTATAAAATTATAATTTTTCATTGTGAATATCTTCGCTAAAATATATCTATATTATTCAGAGTTATTAACACTAATTACTTGCTATACCACCGTTACCAACAACAACCATCCAGAAATCTCAGTGGTTTAATACACTTTATCTGTTGCTAATTCCTTCCTGAGTGGTTTGCCTCCAAGCAGTAACAACAGGCTCCTACCATCCTCGAATGCCTCTGTCTTTATCTTAAAAACGTGAATATGGAGAATCAAGCAGGAAATTTTATGGACACAAGTTAGTCATATGATCCCAAGCTAATTGAAATGAGGCCTGAAAACATAGCTTTAGCTGGGAGTCCAGAAGGAGATAGAAATGCTTTGATAAAAATAGATCATTGTCTTTGTTATAGTCTTCTCTTTGGCCACCCAGTATTTCATTAGTGCTATTTTTCATATCTTTCACTTGTCCCCAAATCCGATCCAATCAGAGTATTCAGTTTATTTCTGGAATCTTTGGCTAATTACAGTTATTAGGTTGGTGCAAAAGTAATTGTGGTTTTGCCCACATGTAGTAGCATATTCATGCTTATGAAATCTGCAAATTAAAAATCCATTTATTCTGCTTCTGGATCCTTCATATATATATATGTATATATATATATATATACATATATATATACATATATATATATATATGCAGATAATGATGAACTAATATCAGTAACAAACCTCATTTGGAAAACACTAGAATAGAAGGCACACAGAAGTCATCAATCCATGGTATTTATGGAATCCAGCTAAGATGATATTGTGAGTACTCACTTCCTGGTGAAAATAGAAAGCTTCTTCCCTGGTAGAAACTCCCTTGTTAAGAAAACCAAATTTAGTGAATGCTATTTCTTTTCAGCTTCTATGCCTTATCTAAATTAGACATGAAAAATATGTATTTCTTGGCTGTCCATCATATAGAACTCATCTCATGTTCATGCTCATGTCACAGAGTTTTTTCTAGGATTACAGAGTCAAATACTTTTAACCTAAACTTGTGGCTATATGGCAATATATATCTTTTAAGAACTTGGCAAACTATTTGCTTCCAGTCAGTTTCAAGTAGCTCAAACCACCAGACATTATTCTCAACTGTGTTTCATTTCTTTGCTATCTTGCTGTCATGCCTCTTTCTATCTCAACTTAAAGTCAGATAAGCTTGTGACCATCAAGCTTGAGTGGGCAGAGCATGCCCTTTATCTGATTTTTGGCACAAATATGAGACAATGTTTAGCTGAGCAATTTCTCTGGATCTTGGTTGTTCAGAGCATTTTAAATCTCAAATCTTACCTTTTTCTGAGCTTCTTTATTCCTTTTCACTTCACTTTAAATCTGCTAATTATTTTCTGAGCTTACATCTTTCTTCGAATACTTTGGTAAAACCATCAATAATAACAACACATACTACAAGAATTTATTTTTCAAACCCTTCTAGGGCTATAAACTGAGTCAGCTTTGGTCTACCTTCCAAGTTACCACAGATTATGGTTTCTTGTGGTTGTTGTTTACCTTCACTTATTCCTTTTTTTTCTCAACTTTTACTTTCAGAGGATACATATTTGTTACCTGGGTAAATTGCATGTCATTGGGGTTTGTACAAATGATTTTGTCAGGTTATGGTTTTTAAATGTGTTTTCATTGCAATCACCAAGTGACTAACCTACTTTACCTATTTTCTTGCAATCTGCTGCCCCTTACTAAGCTAAAAATATGCGATTCAGTTTTTGTTATGTCACTATCTCACATTAAGGATCCAGGTTTTGTATTAGTCTGTATTATTACTGCTGGCTACTGCAATAAAAAAATCTCAAAACCTCTGTGATATTTGTCATGCAAATTTGAATTGAGATATCTCTAATTGTGCTGCTGCTCTCCTGGGCAGCTTTTATCCAAAAAGTGATTTAGAGGCTGGGCGCAGTGGCTCCTGCCCATAATCCCAGCACTTTGGGAGGTCGAGGCAGGTGAAACAGTTGAGGTCAGGAGTTCAAGACCAGCCTGGACAACATGATGAAACCCCATCTCTACTAAAAATATAAAAATTAGCTGGACCTATTGGCATACACCTGTAATACCAGCTACTCGGGGGACCGAGTCAGGAGAATAAGTTGAACCTGGGAGGCAGAGGTTGTTGTGAGTTGAGATCACAACACTGCACTCCAGCCTGGGTGACAGATCAAATAAAAAAAAGTGATTTAAATATTCAGCATTCTTCTGTTTAGGAGCCACATTGCCTTTTAAGTATGACATGCGATGTCTCTTTTTAAGAAAAAAAGAAAGCATGGATGCTAACCTACAGAGTGTTTATACATAGGCCTGAAAGTCCACATTTTATTAACTTTTCATATGTTTTCAAAGCAAATTTGAAGGAAACTATTCTATATAAGTTAACTATGAACTTGGGAAAACAATTGCCTCAACAGTAAGTACCTCAAATTTTTTAAAATTGTAAAGCAAAATAAAACTTTAGAAAAATTTCAGGATACAAAGTCAGTGTACAAAAACTCATAGCATTTCTACACACCAACAACATCCAAGCTGAAAGCCCAGTCAAGAATGCAATACCACTCGCAATAGCCACAAAAAGAATAAAATACCTAGGAATACAGCTAGCGGGGGAGGTGAATCAAATCTACCAAACACTGCTGAAAAACATCAGAAATGACAGAACAAATGGAAACACATTCCATGTTCATGGATAGAAATAAACAATATTGTTAAATGGTCATATGACCCGATGCAATTTATTTTTCCTATCAAAGCTAAGGAATATTGAATATTATTCAATATTATTCCTACAAAACTACCAATGACATTCTTCAGATAATATGAAGAAAAAAGTTTATCATTTATGTGGAACCAACAAAGAGCCAGAATAGCCAAGATAATCTTTAGCAAAAAGAATACGGCCCGAGGCATCCCATTACACAATCTCGAACTGACTACAAGGTTACAGTAACCGAAACAGCCTGTTATTAGTACAAAAACAGACACATAGACTTATAGAACAGAATAGAAAACCTAGAAATAATGCCACACAACTACAATCATCTAATCTTCAACAAAGTTGACAAAAATAAGAAATGGAGAAAGTACTTCCTATTCAGTAAATCGTCCTAGGATAACTGGCTAGCTGTAAGCATCAGAGTAAAACCAATCCGGTCTTTACCTCATAAACAAAAATCAAGGTGGATTAATGATTCCAATGCAAAACCCAAAACTATAAAAACCCCGGAAGACAACCAAGGCAATACCATTCTGGACATAGGCCCTGACAAAGATTTAATGACAAAGACATCAGAAACAACTGTGAAAAAAACAAAAATTGAAAAACAGGACCTAATTAAACTAAAGAGCTTATACACATGAAAAGAGAGTATCAACAAAGTACACAGACAACCTACAGAATGGGAGAAAATATTTGCAAACTGTGCATCCAACAAAGGTCTAATATCCAGAATCTCTAAGGAACTTAAACAAATTTACAAGAAAAAAAAAAACAATCCCATTTAAAAGAGAGGAAAAAAACATGAACAGATATTTTCCAAAAAAAGACATACATGCGGCCAACAAGTATACTAACAGTGCTCCACATAATCATTAAAAAAATGGAAATCTTTAACAAACCTGATAAAAGCAAGCAATGTGGAAAGGATTCCCTATGTAATAAATGCTGTTGGGAAAGCTGGCTAGTCATAGGCAGAAAACTGAAACTGGACCCCTTCCTTTTACCTTATGCAAAAATTAGCTCAAGATGGATTACAGACTTAAACATAAGACTAAAACCATAAAAACCCTAGAAGAAAACCTATGCAATACCATTTAGGACATAGGAATAAGCAAAGACTTCATGGCTAAAACATTAAAAGCAATTGCAACAAAAGCCAAAATTAACAAATGGGATCTAATTAAACTAAGGAGCTTCTGTACAGCAAAATAAATGATCAGAATGAACAGACAACCTACAGAATGAGAGAAAATTTTTGCAATATATTCATCTGACAAAGGGCTAATATCCATAATCTATAAGACTTTTAAACAAATTTACAAGAAAAAAATCCCCTCAAAAAGTAGGTGAAGGATATGAACAGACACTTCTCAAAAGAAGCCATTTATGTGGCCAACAAACATATGAAAAAAAGCTCATCATCACTGGTCATTAGAGAAATGCAGATCAAAATAATGAGATATTATCTCACTCCAGTTAGAATGGCAATTATCAGAAAGTCAGCAAACAACAGATGCAGGAGAGGATGTAGAGAAATAGGAACACTTTTACAATCTTGGTGGGAGTATAAATTAGTTCAACCATTGTGGAAGACAGTGTGGCGATTCCTCAAGGATCTAGAAATAGAAATACCATTTGACCCAGCAATTCCATTACTGGGTATATACCCAAAGGGGGATAAATCATTCTCCTATAAAGACACATGCACACGTATGTTTATTGCAGCACTTTTCACAAGAACAAAGACTTGAAACCAACCTAAACACCCATCAATGATAGACTGAATAAAGACAATGTGGCACATATACACCATGGAATACTATGCAGCCATAAAAAAGGATGAGTTCATGTCCTTTGCAGGGACATAGACAAAGCTGGAAACCATCATTCTCAGCAAACTAACACAGGAACAGAAAACCCAGCACTACATGTTCTCACTTAAAAGTGGGAGTTGAACAGTGAGAACATATGGACACAGGGGAACACCACACACTGGGGCATGTTGGGGGTGTGGGGGCTAGAGGAGGGATAATGTTAGGAGAAATATCTAATGTAGATGATGGGTTGATGGGTGCAGCAAAACACGATGGCATGTGTATACCTATACAACAAACCTGCACTTTCTGCACATGTATCCCAGAACTTAAAGTATAATATATATTTTAAAAAAAAGATAAGATAAAGGAAAAAAATAGAAATGGAAATCAAGATCACAATGAGAAAGCATCTCACATCAGTCAGAATGGCCATTATTAAAAAATTTAAAAAAAATTTACAGATTCTGGAGATGCAGGGGAGAAAGGGGAATAATTATATACTTCCCTGGTGTATGTATGGTGGGAATGTAAACTAGTTGGCCACTGTGGAAAACAGTTTGGTGATTTCTCCAAGACCTCAAAGAGGACCTACCATTTGACCCAACAATCTCATTATTGACTACCCAAAGGAAAATAAATCACTCTACCATAAAGCCACATACATAGGTATGTTAATTGCAGCACTATTCCCAATAGCAAAGACATGGAATTACCCTTAAATGTCCACCAATGGTAGACCATATAAAGCAAATGTATTACATATACACCATGGAATACTCTGCATCCACAAAAGAAAAAAACAGAGAGAGAGAGAGAGAGAGAGAGAGAGAGAGAGAGATCTTGTCCTTTGCAGAAACATCCTAAGAGAATGAACAGGGGAACGGAAAACCAAATACCACATGTTCTCACTTATAAGTTGGAGCTAAACATTGAGTAAATATAGAAACACAGTAGAAAACCACAGACACCAGAGCCTACTAAAGGGTGGGGTGGGAGGGTGATGAGAATAGAAAAGCAACCTATTGTGTACTATGCTTATTAACTGGATGACAAAAGAATCTGTACACCAAAGCCCTGCAACACACGATTTACCAATATAGCAAACCTGCACATGTACCCCTGCACCTAAAAGGAAATTTAAAAAGAAAAAAGAGAAAAAACTTACTTTTCACTTAGAAACTACAAACTGTCATGAATATTCAATTGTAAACCTTTCATACCTAATGAATATTCACTTACTGCCACATTTTAAAACGTACATGCTTATTTGTGTGAAGAATATTGGCTTGTTAGTTGTATTATTTTCTGTATTGCAATTTCTCTTTCTCAAACAAGTACAGGTATTACCAATTTTGAAATACATTTTGATGGAAAGCTTAATGTGGACATAGTCCATGGCCACTTACTGCTAAAGACTGCTAACATTTTATCAGATGTGATACTCTCAAATTTAAGCCAAATTTATGCTAGGCTAGCATTTTAATGTGTATAAAATGTCACATCTTATCTCTAACTCACTAAATATAATAATCAAGACTAGTTTCCTGGTGATATTTTAAAGGACTAAAAAAGGATACAAGATTTAAAAATAAAAGTCTTTTAAGGCAATTTTGTCCTTATTTCTCCACAGTATGTTTACTATAGAAAAAAGAGAAATAAAGAAAAACAACAGTGATTCCCCATCTCTACTAAAAATGCAAAAATTAGCCAGGCATGGTGTTGGGCACCTGTAATCCCAGCTACTCAGGAGGCTGAGGCAGGAGAATCACTTGAAACCGGAAAGCGAAGGTTGCAGTGAGCTGAGATCGCACCACTGCACTCCAGCCTGGGCAACAAGAGTGAAACTTTGTCTCAAAAAGTTTGTCTCAAAAAAAAAAAAAAAAAAAAAAAAAACAGAAAAGAAAAGAAAAGAAAAGAAAAAGAACAAATATTTGCAAAGACTTTATCACCCTTAAATTCTTTCTGGTTCATTGTATTTGTTTTGTGTATGTGTAGGTATGTCTTATGATCAATGTGATTTTATAAATGTGGAGTTCAGTTTTTGATTTGTGGTAAGCATTTTTATTTCATTAAAGAATCTATGAATACATGATTTAAATATCTGCATAATATTTTATATACATAAGATTTATTAATTTATTTAATAAATCTGTTAGATATTTAGGCAATTTGCAATTTTTATGGACATGTTTATAACTGTAATAACTGATTTTTTTTAGCAGGTATTTAAGGCTTTAGCTGAGTGTGATGAATTTATGAGTTAATTTTTACTACCTTAACTGCCATTGGGGTAGACAGAATGACTGAAAATGGCTTTTCCCAAGATGGGCTTAGAGAGCGAGAGTTTAGGGGGAGAAAATTAACAAGCACCAAGTTTCCAGGGCAGAAGAGAAATACTGAGAAGGCCATGCCAGTGTTTAGGAAAAGATTAACTTCCTGTACCTTTATGGTTAGCTTTACCCAGGGCTCTGTGAAGGTGATGGCTTGTGCTGACACTTGCTTCAGGCACCTTTAGTCCTGCCATTGGGTTATTTGTTTAGATGCCTTAGGCCCTAGGAACCTTTGTCCCATGAGACAGGGTGCTTTTTAGTGATTCCCTTGGCACAGTGGGCAATGACGAGATGGTGGTTTTTTTGGGGACAGAGACCATTAAATCTCCCCGAAGGAGAGAGATGGGAGGCGGGCATGGTCCCGGGAAGTTCTTGCCCTTTCTGGGTCACCCCTGTGGACCCAGAAAGAGAACACCTTCCCTCAATTCCACTGTTTCTTTTCAATTATTAAACGTATTTGATCATAAGACAGCTTCTAGTATAATTAAATGATAATAAACGTGAGGGATAAGTAATTATAAAATATTTTCACCAGAGATATATGATTTGTTTTGTGAGTATTTTTGGCAGATTTTCTCAGACTAGTTTAAACTTAAGCGTAACATTGGCCAGGTGCGGTGGCTCAGGCCTATAATCCCAGCACTTTGGGAGGCGAAGTTGGGTGGATCACCTGAAGTCTGGAGTTCAAGACCAGCCTAACAAATATGGAGAAACCCTGTCTCTACTAAAAATACAAATTAGCTAGCATGGTGGTGCCTGTCTGTAATTTCAGCTACTTGGGAGGCTGAGGCAGGAGAATTGCTTGAACCCTGGAGGTGGAGGTTGTGGTGAGCTGAGATTGCGCCATTGCAATCCAGCCTGGGGAACAAGAGCAAAACTCTGTTTCAAAACAAACAAACAAACAAACAAATAAATGAAAAACCCAAAAACATAGCATCTAATAAGTAAACAAATCCTGGGCTAGATCTTAGAAATAAGTGAAATCACTACTTCGAGAAGAGTTGTCTTCAGAGAAGCTTTGGAAGGACCACATTGTTACTTTTTATCTTCTCAAATTAAAGAGATAGAAGAAAAAAAATTGTGCATTTAATATATATTTATATATAAGCGTCCATCTCAGAAGACTAAAGGCATCTTTATTTTTACCTACTATTAGATCTGTTTTGTGTATTCTATATTTAAAAAACGTTTTTAAATGAGATAACCTGTTATAGAATTATTGATTTATATTTCCCAACCCTGGATAGTGTATTTGTATGCTATGCCTTATTAACAAAAACAGTTTGGAGGTCTTTTAGCCACTGCATTTAGCTTAGATGATACAAATATATATTTGTTTGAACACACTTAAGTCTTAAAAAACTTTATGCTTATCTTTTATTCGGCTATATAAAGTTCTGTGCAACATGTAATGTTGGTTATAGTGTATTCAATAGATGCAGCAGAGAATCAAATTGTAAACACTTTGAGGCCGCAATGCCTTAGCACAAAGTGTTGAACATGCTTTGAATTCCATACAGTGATATGCTGTATCTCTACAGAACTGTCAGGGTGAAGAAAAGCAGTGTTCCAACAGCTATAAATATATCACATACAGACATTTATTCAGACAAATAGAGATGTAGCCGGGTGTCATTTTTAAACTCAACTATTTATGCTTTTTGCAGATAGTTGAAAACAGAATACATTTATAACTCAGAGTTTTGAAAATCTAAAAAAAATGAACAGACAGTATGTTACCCATGGTCACTGTGTCAGAATTAGCCTAAGCATGTGAAATACTAAGTTATTATGATTTGATTTCATATCTAATCATATTAATAAAATTTGAATAGTTAAGGAGAAACCAAACTTGTTCCATTGTGGAGATCATTTTTAATTTTTTTTCCTTCTTTCATTTCCTGTCTTATATTTTTAGAAGAGATAATCAGATTAAATTCTAAATGTATATAGTATTTAAGAGAAAGAATAATAATTTCTAAAGAGAATAATGGAAATTATATATAATATAACATGATATAAAATAAACATATAATTTCCACGTATGTTCATGACAGGCTAGCTCTACCACTATAAAACACTGTAAGAACAGACAAAATAGGTGAAGCAACAGTGTTTAGAATCTGAATAACAAACAGCATAGGGATGTGAGAAATACAACAGGTGAAACTCACATTCACATCACTTTTCTATTTGGAAGAATTTGTTTTTTACTGTCATAGAATACAGAATGATAGAACTTAAGAAAAGCATAGAACTCTCATTGTGCTGAGGAGGTAGAAATAATAGTTCAACAATGGTGAAATGCCTATAATTGCCAATGGAAGGCATGAAGAAAAACGGCTCCAGGACTTTGCATAAGGTTGCTTTGGTGTCTTTTACAAGATACCAAGTTGCACATGACCAAGATGAAATATTGAAAGTTTTTGAATAGAAAAAATACTGAGCAGCGTTGATCTAAAGTTTCATAGTGCTAGAAGACACACCTAATATACTATAACAAAATGCTTTGGTAAACAACTGAGTCATTTAATCAAGACTCCAGAAAAGACATGCAATGTAGAAAAGCCTTTGTAGTTGGGCTGCAATAGTCTTAGAATAAACTCTACCCTAGAATCATAGTTAAAAAAAAAAAAAAGCTGAAAAACAAGACTGGAAATAAACAAGGTTATATAGCAGTAGATTAAGTATTGCCAGAACAAACTTATTACTTTAATGGAGCACAATTAATTAGATTATCAACAATATAATATCCACAATATGTAATAAATATTTACTAGATATCTGAAGAAGCAAGAAAAAAGTATTGTTAGAAAAAAATACCTATGACAAGTATATCAGGATTAGCTATTTCAATATTTTATTTTGTTATTATAAATGAGTAGAGAAAAATATAAACAAAAAAATTTTAAAAAGGAAATCTCAGTAGAAAATGGTAACTATTAAAAAAAGAACTAACTGAAAATTCTAGAACTGCAGATTCCAATATTCAAAACCAAATAGAAAGCATTGGATTAGGTTTAAGGACAGATAAGATGATGTATAAGATAGGATATTCTATAAGAAATTATAGGTCAGATTGAAGATAGAAAAGTATAAACCATTGAAAGTAATGCACAGAGAAAATTTTTGTTAAATAAAATAAAAGTTCCACAGGAACCTGTGGAAAATATCAAGCAGTCTAATTTATGTGTCATTGGGATTCCAGATGTACAAAGAAAATGTATGAAGCGGATAATTACTTCATGGCTAAACATCTTTTTGCAATTTGAAAGAAAACATTAACCTGCTAATAAAAGAATCACATCAAATTCTGAGCAAAATAAATTTTTATAAGCCACACATGTACACAACATAGTGGAACTGCCATAGTTGAAATATAAAGCAAATTTAAAAAGCAGGCAGAGGGGAATAACATTCTCCTTACATAGGGAAGAATAATGACTGTGGTCTTATACTTTAAATTTAAATAAAAGCAACACTAAAACAATGTCACTAAAGGCTAAAAAAATGAAAAATGTGACTGTTGAAATATAATTTATATATTCCAGAAATAATTACATTTCTTCAAATAGTGTTCACACAGAAAAAAGGCAAAATAAAAGTATTTTCTCATGAACAAAAGCTCAGAGAATCTATCACAATCAGTACTGCATGATAAGAACACAGAATCAGGTTTTCTGGGCTAAAAGAAAAAGATACATTATAAAATTTAGCATTTATAAAAAAAAAGTTCATGCATAATGGCTTATCCCTGTATTCCAGCAACTGAGATGGCTGAGGCAGGAAGGTGACTTCAGGCCAGGAGTTTGAGACCAGCCTGGGCAATACAGTGTGACCCTTGCCCTTAAAAAAATAAAAATAAATGAAAATTAAATAAAATAGACTTCCAAAAATTATTTGTAAAACCTCTCCAAAATATAATAAAATAATGATATATTTTTAAGGTATGTATACAGAGATACAGATAGATATATTTCTATTTCTATCTATGTATATAAGGAAACTAATGTATATTTGTGTATAAAAATATGGATATTTTATATTGAGAGGGAGAAAGAGAGGAAGGAAAGGGGGAGGAAATGGAGAATAGGAAGTGGAAATAGAGAAAACATGTGTGACAACAATTGCTTAGCAAGGAAATGACAGTATAATAATGCAAGTTTCTTAAATTTTTAGCAAAATTGATGTAAAGACAGGCTATTCCGATAAATAGAAGATATATACTATAAGTCATAAACACCACCAAAAGAAGGGAGGGTCACAGTGAAAAAGAGCCAATAAACAACAGAAAAGGAAATAAGAAAAATGTATACAACCAAAAAGAAGGTAGGGTACTAGAAAAAAAAAAAACCCAAAATTGTACAAACAAGCAAAAAATAAGTAAAAGGCAAGATGATGGGCATAACCATATCCATAATCACATTACTGGTAAATGGATTAAACACTCGAATTAAAAGACAAAGCTATAATCATTAAACAAAGAAGGAACCAACTGTATGTTCTGTACAAGAGACACACACTAAGCATAAAAGACTAGAAAGCTTAAAAGTAATAAGACAAAAAGGGTGCACTTTGTAAATATAAACAATAAAACAGCTGAAGTGATTATAGTAAAGTCAGATTAAGTGAAATTTATGGTAAAACAAAAATTAACAAAGTTGTTCTGAAAGCCATTTCACAATAGTAAAAGCTTATTTCATCCATAAAAAAGGAAAGAAAAAGAAATTCAAAATGTGTAAGTTAGTAACAGAAGTTCCAAACACAAATAACAACAATAGACAAAATAATGAGATAAATAAATCTATATCATGAAATTTAAAGACAATAAAGCATGAAAAATTGTTCTAAACTTTTGAAACATATCTGAAAAAATATGCATTAATATGTTATCAAAGCTTTATATCTAAAATTGTAGGCCATGGATCTTGAGTCAAAAGGACAAAATATATGGTTTCATATTTTTTAAATAGTTACCTTTTAATAATATAAACTTAGTTAAAAATAAAGACAACTCTTTCCTCTAAAAAATAGATTTGTCACAAAAGAATATAGTAATTGTAAATATGTATGCACCTAATGCTGGGGCACCTAAGTATATAAAACAAATATTATTAGAGCTAAAGAGAGAGATGGAAGCCAATATAATAATACCTGTAGACTTTAAAACCTCACTTTCAGCATTGGACAAATCTTTCAGGCAGAAAAGCAACAAAAAACATTAAACTTAATCTGTGCTATAGACCAAATTGACTGAATAAACATTTACAAAATATTTCATTCAAGGGCTGCAGAATACACATTTTTCTCGTAAGCACATAGATTATTCTCAATGCTG
Source organism: Cheracebus regulus (assembly GCA_963574635.1). Taxonomy (NCBI): domain Eukaryota; kingdom Metazoa; phylum Chordata; class Mammalia; order Primates; family Pitheciidae; genus Cheracebus; species Cheracebus regulus. The sequence goes on along the minus strand of CAUYQU010010208.1, from coordinate 22,729 downwards.
GGCCATATGTTACATCACAAAGCAAGTCTTAAAAGGTACAAGAATATTGAAATCATAGAAATCATCTTCTCTGACCATAATATAATAAAACTAGAAATCAATAAGAGGAATTTTGGAAACTATACAAACATATGGAAATTGAACAATATGCTTCTGAATAGGTTCATAAAGAAACTAAGGAAATTGAATAATGTCCTGAAATAAATGGTAATGGGAACACAACATACCAAAAATCTTTGGAATATAGCAAAAACAATACTAAGAGAAGCTTAAAGCTGTAGGCATCTACATTAAAAAAAAAGTAGAAAATCTTCAAATAAACAACCCAACAATGAATCCTAAAGAATAAGGAAGCAAACGTAAACCAAACCCAAAATTAGTAGGAAAAAAAAAGATTAGAGTAGAAATAAATAAAATGAAGAAATCAATAAAAAAGATCAACAAAGCATAAAGTTGCTTTTTGTTGTAAAGGTAAGCAAAGTTGATAAAACTTTAGCCAGACTAAGAAAAAGAGAGAGAAGACCCAACTAAATAAACTCAAACATGAAAAAAAAAAAAAAAAAAAAAACCTGACAACACAGAAAATCAAAGGATCATTTGTGGCTACTATGAAGAACTGTATACCTATAAGTTGGAAAACCTAATGGAAATCAATAAATTTCTAGATACATGCAACCTACCAAGACTGTACCATGAAGAAATCCAAAACCTGAACAGACCAATTACAAATAATGCTATCAATGTCATAATAAAAGTCTCCCAGCAAAGAAAGTAGTAGGCCCAATGGCTTCACTCCTGAACTCTACCAAATCTTTGAAGAAGACCTAATATCAATCCTATTAAAACTATCCCCAAAAATAGAGAAGGAGTGAATACTTCCAAACTCATTCTACAAGGCCAGTATTATCCTGATACCAAAATCAGACACAGATACATTAAAAATATAGAAAAGAAAAGAAAACTACAGTCCAATGCCCATGATAAACATTAATGCAAAAACTGGGTATAGAAGGAATATTCCTCAATGCAATAAAAGCCATATATGACAGAGCTGTAGCCAGTATCATGAACAGGGAAAAACAGAAAGGCTTTCCTCAAGATCTGGAACATGACAAGGATGCCCATTTTCACCACTGTTATTCAATATAGTACTGGAAACCCTAGCTAGGGCAATCAGAAAAAAGAAAGAAAAAATTGCATCAAATTGGAAACAAAGAAGTAAAATTATATTTGTCTGCAGATGATATACTCTTATATTTTGAAAAGCCTAAAGACTCTACCAAAAAACTACTAGAACTGTTATCAGATCTAGAATTTTATGCAACTTCGGTAAAGTAGCAAGACAAAATCAACACACAAAAATTAGTAGCATTTCTTTATGCCAACAGTGAAAAATTTGAAAAAGTAATCAACAAACTAATCCCATTTCAATAGATACAAATAAAATTAAATAGCTAGGAACTAACCAATGAAGTTAAAAAAAAAATCTCTACAATGAAAACTGTAAAATATTGATAAAATAAATTGAAGAGGATACAAAAAATGAAAATATATTCCATGTTTATGAATTGGAAGAGTGAATATTGTTAAAATGCCCATGCTACTGAAAGCAATCTACAGATTCAATGCAATCCCTATTGAAATGCTAATGTTATGCTTAAATGAAATAGATAGATAATCCTAAAATTTTTATGGAACCACAAAAAAAAAAAAAAAAAATTGGAGTAGCCAAAGCTATCTTAAGCAACAAAATCAAAATTGCAGGAATCATATTACCTGACTTCAAATTATACTACAGAACTATAGTAAACAAAACACAATGGTATTGACATAAAAACAGACACATAGACCAATGGAACAGAACAGAGAACCCACAAACAAATCCTTGAATCTACAGTGAACTCACTTTCAACAAAAGTGCCAAGAACACACACTGGGGAAAGGACAATCTCTTAAATAATAGTGCTGGAGAAACTGGGTATCCATATGCAGAAGAATGAAACTACTCCACTCTCCTGTTGTATACAAAATTCAAATCAAAATTGATTAAAGACTTAAATCTAAGACCTCAAACTATGAAAAATCTAAAAAGAAAACGATGGGAAAAATCTCCAGGACAGTGGACTGGGCAAAGATTTATTGAGTAATGCCCTATAAGCACAGGCAACCAAATAAAAATAGACATATGTGATTAAATCAAGTTAAAACACTTTTTGTACAGCAAACAAAATAATCAGCAAAGTGAAGTGACAGCCCAATGAATGGGAGAAAATATTTGCAAAGTATCTATATGATAATGGATTGATAACCAGAATATATAAGGAAAACAATCTAATAATTTGATTTAAAAATGTGCAAAAGATCTGAATAAACATTTCTCAAGAGGAGACATACAAATAGCTAACAGGTATATAAAAAAGTGCTCAACATCAAGAAATGAAAATCAAAACTACAATGAGATATCATCTCACTCCAGTTAAAATGGCTTTTATTCAAAACACAGGCAACAAGAAATGCTGGAAAGGATGTGGAGAAAGGGAACTCTCTTACACTGTTGGTGGGAATGTAAATTAGTACAATCAATCACTAGAGAGAACAGTTTGGAGGTTCTTGAAAGAACAAAAAATAGAGTTACCATAATATCCAGCAATGCTACCACTGGGTAGGCACCTAAAAAAGGGAAATCCGTATATTTAAGAGACATGTGCACTCCCATGTTCTTTGCAGCAGTGTTCGTAATAGCCAAGGTTTGGAAGCAAGCTAAGAGTCCATCAGCAGAGAAATGGATAAAGAAAATGTGGTGTGCATACACAAAGGAGTGCCATTTTGCCATCCGAAAGAATGAAATTCTGTCATCTGCAACAGCATGGATGGAACTGGAGGTCATTATGTTAAGTGAAATAAGCCAAGAACAGAAAGACAAACTACATGTCCTCACTCATTTGTAGGAGGTAAAAACTAAAATGATTGAACTCATAGAGATAGAAAGTAGGAGAACTAGAGGGATGGTTATCAGAAGTTGAGAAAGTCAGTGCAGGTGTTGAAATGGGGGGGTTGGGTATGGTTAATGAGTACAAAAAATCACCTCTTCAAAGAGAACTACAAACCACTGCTCAAGGAAAAAAGAGAGGACAAAAACGGATGGAAAAACATTCCGATCTCATGGTTAGGAAGAATCAATATCGTGAAAATGGCCATACTGCCCAAAGTAATTTACAGATTCGATGCTATCTCCATCAAGCTACCAATGACCTTCTTCACAGAACTGGAAAAAACCACCTTAAACTTAATATAGAATGCAAAATGAGCCTGCATAGCCACAACAATCCTAAGCAAAAGAAAAAAGCTGGAGGCATCATGCTACCTGACTTTAAACTATACTACAAGGCTACAGTAATCAAAACAGCATGGTACTGGTACCAAAACAGAGATATAGACCAGTGGAACAGAACAGAGGCCTCGGAGGCAATGCCACACATCTACAACCATCTGATCTTTGACAAACCTGACAAAAACAAGCAATGGGGAAAGGATTCCCTGTTTAATAAATGGTGTTGGGAAAACTGGCTAGCCATGTGCAGAAAACAGGAACTGGACCACTTCCTGACACCTTGCACTAAAATTAACTCCAGATGGATTAAAGGCTTAATCATAAGACATAATACCATAAAAACCCTAGAAGAAAACCTAGGCAAAACCATTCACGACATAGGCATAGGTGAGAACTTCATGACTAAAATACCAAAAGCATGGGCAACAAAAGCTAAAATAGACAGATTGGATCTAATTAAACTCCAGATCTTCTGTACATCAAAAGAAAATCATTAGAACCGGCAACCAGCAGAATCGGAAAAAAATGTTTGCAATCTGCCCATTTGATGAAGGGCTAATATCCAAAATCTGCAAAGAACTAAAACAGATTTACAAGAAATAAACTCATTCAAAAGTGGGCGAAGGATATGAACAGACACTTTTCAAAAGAAGACATATATGAGGCCAATAAACATATGAAAAATGCTCATCATCACTGATCATAAGAGAATGCAAATCAAAACCACATTGAGATATCACCTCATGCCAGAATGGCGATCATTAAAAATCTGGAGACAGCAGATGCTGGAGAGGATGTGGAGAAATAGGAATACTTTTACACTGTTGGTGGTATTGTAAACTAGTTCAACCATTGTGGAAGACAGTGTGGCATTTCTCAAGGACCTAGAAATAGAAATTCCATTTGACCCAGCAATCCCATTACTGGGTATATACCCAAAGGATTGTAAATCATTCTATTATAGAGATACATGCACACGTATGTTCATTGTGGCACTGTTTACAATAGCAAAGACCTGGAACCAACCCAAATGCCCACCAATGATAGATTGGGATAGGAAAATGTGGCACATATACACCATGGAATACTATGTGTCCATTAAAAACGATGAATTTGTGTCCTTTGTAGGGACATGGATGAATCTAGAAAGCATCATTCTCAGCAAACTGACACAAGAACAGAAAATCAAATACTGCATATTCTCACTCATAGGCAGGTGTTGAACAATGAGAACACATGGACACATGGAGGGGAGCGTCACATACTGGGGTCTGTTGTCGGGGTGGGCTAGGGCAGGGACAGTGGGGGGTGGGAGGTTGGGGAGGGATAACATGGAGAGAAATGGCAGATATAGGTGACAAGGGGATGGAAGCAGCAAACCACCTTGCCATGTATGTACCTGTGTAACAATCCTGCATGATCTGCACAGGTACCCCAGAACGTAAAGTACAATTGAAAAAAAAAAAACAGAAATAATGAATGCCTTCTATTTTTGATAGCACAACAGGGAGACCATAGCCAATGATAATCTAATTGCACATCTTAAAACACAGAAGGATAATTGGATTCTTTGTAACATAAAGGGTAAATTACTTGATGTGGTGAATATCCTATTTACCCTGTTGTGATTATTAAAGATTGTATGCCTACATCAAAATATCTCATGTACCTCATAAATATACCCAGTATATACCAACAAATTAAAAATTAAAAAAATAGATTTCTCATCTTGTAAAGTACTACATCTTTTTCAATAATAATAGCTAAATTTAAGTAATGATATGTTAGCATATTAATTTTCTATTCTCATTATAAAAAATCACTACTAACTTAAAGGGTTAAAACTACACAAATTTATTTTCTTACAATTTTGGAGGTTAGAAATCTAAAAGAGTTCAGCACTGCCATATTCTTTCTAGAGATTCTCATTGAGAATGCTTGCCTTTCCCAGCCTCTTCAGGCTGCCTGAATTATTTGGCAAATGGCCTTCCATCATTCCGGCCTCTGCTTTAATCCTTAAATCTCCTTCTCTGACTCTACCTTTCCTTTATCTTTCGTATCAACATGTTTGTCACTACATTGGGTCCACTCATATCATTGCTCCATCTCAAGAGCTTTGACTTAATCCTATTTGTAACTTTCCTTTTTCCAAGTTAGGTAATATATTACCTGGTTCCAGGCATTAAGACATGGACATCTTTGGGAGTCATTACCAGAATGCAACAGCTGGGCATTGTACTGATTGCTTTACATTCATTCTTTCATTTACCTTCATAAAATCCTTATGACATGGGCTCTATTCAACAGAGGATACAGGTTCAGAAGGATAAATGAGACTGCATAAGATCATACAGTGGTTTAAGTTGAGAGACTAGGAAATGGAACTTTTATCTGAATGGCTCCCAAACTCTTACTCTTAACTATTACGTTATCTACTTTCTTTAATATTATCTGATTGATTTGTGATAGTATTATCCATCTGATAGTTGTGAAATATCATATTGATTGTCATTTAATTTTCAAGTGACATTTAATACCTGTTCTGAATGGTATATATTGTGTCATATCAAACTAAATCAGGATGAATGAACTGTTGACTGTAAGTTAGCTTTGTTTTCCTTGAACAAACTTACCTACTTTTTGAAACAACTTCAGTTTTTCAAAACCCAAGTGGCCATGCTAAAATGTCTGTGGGCCCCTTACCATATGTTCAACTGTATCAGCCAATCTTTGCTGTCTGCTGACATGAAGATTTTCTGCAAGAAAAGCTTTTCTTTTTCTGTAAATGTTCGCTTTTCTCATACTCTTCCTTTTACAGAATGGTGTTAACTCTTAGGCAAAAATTGACTTTCAAGTCTGCTTATGTAGTCTGCCCTGGCAAGTCTGGAGGCAAACCACTGACCCCAGTATTATGTTTCACCTTAATGTAATAGAATGACTGTAGCAAGCCTGGGTATATAATATAGACAGAGGATGGCTAAACATTCTTATATTGAATACTACTTTTGCTTTTCATACTCTCCCTGAAAACTGAATTTTGGAATATTTAATCTGTAAATCTGCCAAGGAGTTCTTGCTTACAGTCTAGTAGCCATTTTTTAACATCATTATGTGGTGAAAATAATGATTTTATTATTTTCACCACATAGTAGTAGCCAAATATACTTTCAAGAGTTTACTCTATAACATTGATGAAGATTTCCTCTATTGCTTTACATTATGTTGACTCATATTCATATTAAATTTAATCTCTAGCACAATGCCAGTTTTATCAATGGGAAGGATAGATAGATAGATAGATAGATAACTATATTTGTAAATATATAACTGTATATCTAAATAACTATAGTTATTTAGAAGTTATGCACTTTTTAAAGACTAGAATATCTTTGGGTGTGATATAGATCGAATACATGTCCCCATCCAAATCTCATGTCAAATTGTAATCTCAGATGTTGGAAGTGGCACCTGGTGGGAAGCGATTGGATCTTGGGAGTGGTTCTCATTAATGGTTCGGCACCATCCCCTTGGTGCTGTTCTCTTGATAATGAGTGACTTGTCATGACATCTGGTTGTTTAAAAGTGTGTAACACCTCTTCCCTCACTCTTTCTGTTGCTCCTGCTCCTGCTGTGTAAGACAAGTGCTCCCCCTTAGGGTAGCTTACAAATCGTCTGCCATGATTCTAAGTTTCTTGAGGCATCCCAAGGATCTGAGCAGATTCCAGCATTATGCTCTTTGTACCACCTGTGAAACTGTGAGCCCATGAATCCTCTTTTCTTTATAAATTACATGGTCTCAGGTATTTCTTTATAGCAATGCCAGAATGTTCTAATATAGGGTGCAAGTAACATTAAAGTTTTTGAGCTTCAGAGTTGCATTAAGTTTCTTTTAGATTAAAACTATTTGTAGTTTCATGATACTTTGAATTATTGGAGTTTTATTACTAGGCTCTCTCTCACTTATATACTCACTCTATGTTGTCATATGCTATCTATGCGCTAGCAAATCTCTGAAGTTTTGTAGATTACTGGGGTCTCACTACAAGACCCTCATTTTATTTATATACTGACCCTATGTTGTCATATATAATCTACACACTGATGAATTTCTATATTGTGACTCCATGTGTCATCTCTTATTTGTGAGTTTCATAGTTGTACAGTCCAGTTTTCATTTAAAATTGCAGATTATATATATTGCATGCAGATTTAAAATTAAACATGCTTCCTGTATATATTCATTTTTAATTGTTTTTATTGTAATAAATAGTAACATTCCATCATTTTGCCATAAACTTGGGAAGCAATATTTATATTTTTCTCTTCTAAATATATTTAACAAATATATCTATATTTGTCAATTATATTTTCCAAATAGAAAACAGAATTGTGATTGCTAGGGGCTGGAAGGAGAAAGGTATGGGGAGTTCTTGTTTAATGATACAGAGTTCCACCATGAGTCAGTCGTGGTGGCTCACACCTGTAATCCCAGCACTTTGGGAGGCCAAGGTGGGCAGATCACCAGAGGTCAGGAGTTTGAGACCAGCCTGGCTAACATGGCAAAACCCTGTCTCTACTTAAAAAAATGCAAAAAATTAGCTGGGCATGGTGGTATGTGCCTGTAATCCTAGCTGCTCGGGAGGCTGAAGCTGGAGAATCACTTGAACACAGGAGGCAGAGTTTGCAGTGAGCCGAGATTATGCCACTGCACTCCAACCTGAGTGACAGAATTAAATGCCATCTCTCTCTCTCTCTCTCTCTCTATATATATATATATATATATATATTAATAATATTAAACAAACAAACAAGAAGCAGAGTTCTACTACCAAAGGTGAAAAGTGCTAGATAAGGATGATGGTGATCGTTGTACAACAGCATGAATATAATTAATGACACTGAGCTGTATAACTAAAATGGTTTAAAATAATAAATTTTATGTTATATGTATTTTCTCACAATAAAAATGTACAATTCATATGGAAACACAAGAATAATCAAGTAACATTTTCTGGGAGGTGAGGAACCAGGGTACCACCAAAAATATCAACAAAATAACTGTATTGACCTTTTATGCAGTCTTTCCTCCATTAATATAGTGTAAATCTCATAATCTCTTAATTTAAATATTCAAGTGCTCACCTATATGCCAATCAGTCTTCATGAAGTTAGGGTCATTAAGCACAAAGAAAAATTGCCATTTTCAAGGCAGTTCCTCTAAGAAGAAAAATGAGGAGAAAGTGAAAAATACTGGAGATCTCTACTACACCTGGCAACCAGGAAAAAAAAAGCAAAAAACTGAATTGGAGACTTTATAATTGAGTAAATAGTGTAAAACTGTTTTTGTCTTAAGTAGCACAGGACTGGTATATACTAACAATCACATTTTGTGACTGTAGTTAAATTGGAATTTTCTTGACTACTGTCAAGAAATGTTGATAGAATTAAGAATTGGAGCTACACTTATATAAATGACCAAAAAAAATAAATTTTACTAAAATATTTCTTGAAAATAAGTAGAAATGAGCCCAAATGAGCATTAGAATAAAGACACATATGAAGATGAGGTAAGACCTAGCTAAAGATATTGTAAATGACTTGATTACATAAAACACTTAAGCAGGTTATTTCCAAATAGACATAATTATAAGAACTTTGTGCTCTACAATTTTCTGAAGAACTCATAAATATCTGCTGAAGACATGTGAGGAGCTCACACAATTAAATAAAATGTCACGAGGTTAGTGAAAACTCCACATAGTGTGAGAATTAAAAGTATATATATATATATATATATATATATATGTGTGTGTGTGTGTATTTTTTCTTTTTATATATATGTGTATATATATGTATGTAAGTATGATAGAATATATACAAAAGGCAAATGAGATGTGTATGTATGTGAGTGTGGGTTGATGGTGTTTGGGAGGGGTACTATAATATCTCCTCTACTTGTTTTTCAGGGAAAAAAACCCACTTTTAAAAATTTTAAATTTATATGCATAATTGCTAAGAAGAAAAAAATGTGTTACTTTATTTTCTCTCAGAATAATAATACTTATTGATAAAAAACAAAATAAACAATAAAAATGAATTTATTGTTGGTAAAGCACAAAAATACATGTGTATGTGAATATATATATACATATATATATGTAGTAAATATCCTTTTTCTGTTTGGATAATAAACCAATTAAATAAGTAAAACAATTATTGGATAATAAACCAATTAAATAAGTAAAACAAAATATTAAGGTTGTATCCTCTCTTAACTAATGTTTTTAATGGACCTTTCAAATATCTAGGAGTCCCTAAAGATATGGTAGATATTAGGTTTAACAGGGAAAAAATAAAGATCTCAATATACAGTCACTGAAGTGAAGAAGATAAAAAAAAATACTCCTTTATGTATCATGTATATTTCCAACCCTATGATTTTATCTACATGAGCAAAATTTTGACATAGTAAGTAACTCTTTTGTGATGGGCCAGTTGAATATATTAATACAATGAAAAGTATGTAACAAAGAGATGGGGGCCTGAGAGTCAGAGTCCAAAAGTCTGGCTTTCAATCAAGGATGTCTTTAGCTAAAAGACTTTGGGCGAGTTAACTAAAAATCCTGAATTTCATTTTTGGCATCCGTAAAATTTGTAGGCCGAATGAGATGGTGAAATCAATAATTTCAAAGGCCACCAGTAACTGTACAACTCTGTAAGTCTGTAAGACTAATGAAAGCATTCTCTTTATAGCTTAGAAGAACTTATCATTCAAGGCTGACACACTCAGCCATCTTTGTAAGCATCTTCTCTAATGAGATCCCTTGCTATTTAAAAGCCAACTTCACCCCAGTAACCTGGGGATGTCACTACGAGTTTCAATATATTCTAATGCCACCAAAACCTATTTCTGTCCTACTGCCACTGTGTTAGTCATATTTTGGTAAAAAAAATATATTACATTGGAATTATTCAGGAATTGCATTGCTTGTTTGCAATCAATATGTCTATATAATTCTATGAATTCTATATTACAAGTGAAAATCGGGTTCTAAGATCTTAATACTTCTTCCCAAACCAAGAGAAGTCTACATTTTTACTTTAAAAATATGTTCATCTTTGCATTTAATCAATGGTTTTTCAGTCTAGGCCTACTTACTATCTTATAATTACTTTAGATATTTTTATATCTTTCCATTCTATTTTTGGTTTATTTATTCACCCTTTATTGATTTATTACAGTCTAGTGCATATAAAACTATTTGAGGACAGCTGTGAATTAAACAGACAGCTCTAAACTATACAGATTTAATAAATCTAAAATTTTATTGAAAATTTATAAATTATTTGTTTCTTTCTGCCTGTTTTTGTAGCTTGGTAGAATTTTGTAGTGGTGCCTGCCATTTGATTCCTTTCTCTTCTTCCTTTGGTTGTAATTACTTTACTAGTGATCTGTGTGCTTTCATGTGTCTTCATGATGGTGTGAACATCTACCCTTCACTTCCTAGTTTAAGACACCTTTGAACATTGCTTGTAGGTCCAGTCTAATGATGATGAATTCCCTCAGCATGGAAACACAACCTACCAAAACCTGTGAGATATAGCAAACTAGTGCTAAGAGAAAGGTTTGTAGCATTAATGTCTACATTAAAAAATAGAAAGATTACAAATTAACAATCTAATAATACACTTGAAGGGACTAGAAAAGTGAAAACAAAACTGCAGAAGAAAGGAAATAACAAAAATAGGAGCAGAACTAAATGAAAAGAGACAAAAAATACGAAAGATAAAATAAACTAGGTTCTTTGAGAAGAAAAAAATTGATAAACTAAAAAAGAAAGGAGCATATAAAACTATAATCAAAAGTGAAAAAGGAGATATGAAATACAAAAGATCAATAGAGAATATTATGAACAACTATATACTGACAAACTAAAAAGGCTAAAGGAAATAGATAAATTCCTGGAAACATGCAATTTCCCAAGAATGAACCAAGAAAAAATTTAGAAACCTGAACAGTCCAATAAAAAGCAGCAAGATTGATTCAGTAATAAAAAAAATCTTTCAACAAAGAAAAAGTCTAGGGCCAGATGGATTTACAGCCAAATTCTACCAAAAGTAGAAGGAACTAATAACAATCCTTCTGAAACTGTTCAAACAAATTGAGGAAGAGGGAAGTTTTTCTAACTCGTTCTATGAGGCCAGTATCACCCTGATACCAAAACCAGACATAGACACAATGACAACAACAACAAAACTCCAGAACAATATCCTTTATAATCATAGGCACAAAATTCTCAGTAAAATACTAGCTAACCAAATGCAACAGATATCAAAAAGATAATACACTACAATCAAGTGGGTTTTACACCAGGGATGCAAAGATGATTAAACATATGCTGATCAGTAAATATGATACACCATATAAACAGAATGAAGAACAAAAACCCTATGATCATATCAATAGAAGCAAATAAAGCACTTGGTAAAATTCAACATCTTTTCATGATGAAACCCTCCTTTAACTAGGCATTGAAGGAACATACCTCAAAATAATAAAGGTCATATATGACAAACCCATAGGCAATATCATACTGAACGGGGAAACGTTGAAATCATTTACCCTAAGAACTGGAGCAAGACAAGAATGCCCACTGTCACCATTCCTATTCAACATAGTACTAGAAGTCCTAGCCAGAGCAACCAGGCAAGAGAAAGAAATAAAAGGTATACAAACTAAAAGAGCAAGTCAAGTTATCCTTGTTTGTTTATGCTATAACCTTATAGGGAGAAAAACCTAAAAATTCTACAAAGAGCTTCTAGATTTGATAAATGAATTCAATAAACTTGAAGGTACAAAAAAGCATACAAAAACCAGTAGTGTTTCTATATACCAACAACAATTATGAGAACCAAATCAAGAAGGCAATCTCATTTACAATAGCTATACAAATAAATATAAATACCTAAGAATATATTTAACCAAAGAAGTAAAAGATTTTTACTTCAATGAAACACTGATGACAGAAATTGTAGATGACACAAATAAAAAATACCCCATGCTCATGGATTGGAAACATAAATATTATTAAAATGACCATACTTTCATTGAATCTGCAGATTCAATGAAATCAGTATCAAGATACCAATGTTATTTTTCACAGAATTAGGTAAAGCAAACCTAAAATGTATGTGCCACCAAAAAGAGCCTGATTGGCCAAAGCGATCCTAAGCAAAAGGAAAAAAGCTGGAGGTATCAAATTGTCTGACTTCAAATTTTATTACAAGGCTGTGGTAACCAGAACAATGTGGTACTCGTATAAAAAATACGCACATAAATAAATGGAACAGAATAGATAACCCAGAAATAAAGCCACATACTTATAGCCAACTGATAATTTGACAAAGCAAACAAGAATACACATTGGGGAAAGGACACCCTTTTCAATAAACCATGCTGAGAAAATTGGCCAAATGCAGAAGAATGAAATTGTCACCGGATACTTGGAGTGTTGCTTTGCCAGCTGGGAACCTCTGTGGCTGGTGACGCCTTTGCCTGAGTTTTGCTCGGGCCTGCTGAGCTCGCTCTGTCTATTTGGCCTGGCAGGCTGTGCTTGGCTCACCCTACTGGCCTGGATGTCACACCTGACAACGGTGGGCCAGGCGTGGAGCAGTGAGGGATGTGTGAGGGAGCCAAGTGGGGTCTGGCCACTGCGCACAGCCAGGCATACAGGTTGCGGGACGGGGGCTGGCAGCTCCAGGTGCCCGCACAGATTCAGGTTCCCTGCAAGGCTGCGGCTAGCCCAGGCTTACTGCAAGCAGCTTCCACTGCTGGCACGAGGGAACGCAGTGAGGCCCAGGAGATTTGAGAGTCCAGGAATCGCAGCGCCCCAGAGAGGGTGTCACAGCTCGTGCTTGTCAGTGCTCAAAGTCCAGAGGGGGCTGACTCGGCAGGGGCCTGATGTGTCCGCACTGCCCCGAGCGTGCGGACAGCACCTGACACCCGGTGTTCTCTCCGATTTCAGAGCAAAGCTGAGGCCGAGCACAGTTGCTGGGTTTGTGACAGCACCTGAGCTCGGCCTCAGCTTTGCTCTGAAATCGGAGAGAACACCGGCAGAAGCCAGGCGGTGTTAGCAGGCATTTCTGAGCTTGCTGGGGCAGGGGAGTGCTTGCCGGGCCTCGGAGAATGCAGAGATGCCTGGGTCCGTAGCCATGGCTTGAGCGGCTGCAGCTGCACCCCAGAGGGTGGATATCCTGCCTGTTCTTGGACCCCAAGAGCACAGAAATGTCCAGGTCTGCACCCACAGCTGTGTGGTTGGAGCTTCACCTGGGAAGCTGGAGGCTCCTGCCCAGCCAACTCGGAAGCGGGCAGGGAGTTCGCCTGCCTGTTTCTTGCTTCCCTTGCCTCTGTGGAGTGTGCATCCCCAGCCCTGACTCCCTTGCTGCAGTCTTCGCAGTGGAAGCTCCAGACAGGCCTCTGATACAATCAAAACAAGGCCTTTGGACCGGGCACGGTGGCTCATGCCTGTAACCACAGCAGTTTGGGACGGTGAGGTCGGTGGATCACCCTAGGTCAAGAGTCTGAGACCAGCCTGACCAACATGGCGAAAACCCTTCTCTACTAAAAGTACAAGCCGGTCGTGTTGGTGTATGCCTGTAATGCCAGCTACTCGGGAGGCTGAAGCAAGAGAATCACTAGAACCTGAGAGGCACAGGTTGTGGTGAGCTGAGATCGCACCACTGCACTCCAGCCTGGGCAACAAAAACAAACAAAAAACAACAAACAAACAAACAAACAAAAAACCGGGCCCCTATCCCCTATCTCTCACCATATACAAAAATAAACTAAAAATGTGTCAGAGAAATAAACATAAGACTTGAAACTACAAAAATAATGGAAACCTAGGAAAAACTCATTTGGTTATTGGTCTAGGCAAATAATTTACAACTAAGACCTCAGAAGTACAGACAACAAAAACCAACAAAGGAAACTTAAACTAAAAAGCTTCTGCACAGCAACAGAAGGAGCTGACGACTCTTTAAATGGGAGAAAATATTTGCAAACTATGCATTTGACAGGGGACTAATATCCAGAACGTAGAAAGAACTCAAACAACCTAACAACAACAACCCCTGCCAACAAATATTCCAGTTAAAAGGTGAGCAAATGTCATTAATAGACATTTCTCAAAAGAAGACATACAAATGACCAATAGGTATATGAAAAAATGCTCAACATCACTAAGCATCTGAAAAATGCAAATGAAAAGCACAAAGATATTATCTTGTGCCAGTCAGAATGGCTATTATTAGTAAGACAAAAAAATACCAGATGTTAGTGAGAATTCAGAGAAAAGGGAACTCTCATTTACTGTTGGCAGGAATATAAATTTGTACAAGCTTTATGGACAACAGTATGGAGGTTTTCGAAACCTAAAAATGTAACTAAAACTTCATATAGCAGTTGCACTATTGGGTATCTCCTCAGAAAAAATTTAAAAAAGATCAGGCTGGGCGCAGTGGCTCATGCCTGTAATCCCAGTACTTTAAGGAGGCTGAGGTCGGTGGATCACCTGAGATCAGGAGTTCAAGACTAGCCTGACCAACATAGAGAAACTCCATCTCTACTAAAAATACAAAACATTAGCTGGGTGTGGTGGCACATGCCTGTAATCTCAGCTACTTGGGAGGCTGAGGCAGGATAATCGCTTGAACCCAGGAATCGGAGGTTGTAGTGAGTTGAGATTTCCCCATTGCACTCCATCCTGAGCAACAAGAGTGAAACTCCGTTTCAAAAAGAAAAAAGAAAAAAAAATCAATGAATCAAAAAGATATCTGCAATGATAGGCTTATGGCAGCACTATTTACATAGCTAAGACATTGAATTAACCTGTGTCATCAATAGATGATTGGATAAAGAAAATTTGGTATATATACACAATAAAATTCTATTTAGCCATAAAACATATGAAATTATGACTTTTGTAGCAACATGGACAAAACTGGAGGACATTATCTGAAATGAAATAAGTTAGACACAGAAAGACAAATATTGTCTATTCTCACTCATAAGTGGGCACTAAAAATGTGTAGACATGGAGATAGAGAGTGGATTGATAGACAATAGTGACTCAAAAGGGTGACAGGATGGGACGGAGTGGATAAGAAGTAATTACTGAATGGGTATCATGTGTAGGATTTGGGTGATAGATACCCTAAAAGCCCTGACTTGATCATTATGTATTGGATGCATGTAACAAAACTGCACTTGTATCCCATAAATTTACACAAATAAAAAAATAGAATATTTATTTGGCTCTCCAGTCTAGACCCATATCACTGATCTTTGGTTTCATCTACCAATTTATGACATTGTAACCTTAAGTTACTTTTAATAAAGGAAGTTTTCACCTATATATAGTAGGGTAAAAACCACTATTTTAACAGAAAATACATAAAGTAAACTATTTTTTAAAAAGTTTTTACACTCAACATTACTATACCTAGGAATAAAGTTGAAAAATATTCCACATGGAAATCCAGTCAGTCAAAAATTGTGAAAGTACAAATAATAAGTAATACATTTTAGTAAGTGCTATAAAAATATATTTAAATGGCTTATCTATTCTCTAATTCTGACCTCAGGTAGAAATTACTTTTGTTGTAAAATACAAATGATGTTTGAAATTAGAAAATTGAAAATAAATACGAATTACATGCCAAAGTATTTAAGCTTATATGCATGTTTTGTGTGGTATGTAGAATATCTATATATAAATTTAGTCTACAAAATGAATCACATGACTAAGAGAGTAAGACATTCTGCCTGCTTTCAAGAACCTAGTGGAAGATACAAACATTTTAAAAGTCACAGAAGTAAATCTATCGCAATGATAAATGCAACCAAAGAGAGCTATCAGGATATAAGGTCACTTAAGAGAGATTTGATTTAATAAGTTAGGCAAGAATGACTTCTTTGAAAAGGGATAGGTGATCTGGGATGAGTAGAGACACTTAGATAAAGAGAAAGATGATATGCATAGAAAGATATTTAGAATAGAAAGCATATGCAAAGAACCTGTGGCTGAAAGATGCAATATGACTATGAGTGATTGATAGATTCAGATGGCTTGGCATGTGAGAATAAGGAATATATGAAAGGAAGACTGGTTAAAAAGCATTTCATGTAGAAACAGCTCTCTGGGTATATAAACAGATTCTGTAGCAAAATAAATTATTGAAGAAATGGGACTGATACTTGTCATTTGCGTTGGGGAAGAGAGAAAACAACAGTGAGATGAGAAGGCTGGTAGAAGGTAAGGCTAGAGAGATTGTGGTCAAATCGTACAAGACATTGTAAACTATATTAAATGTATGCCTAGTGTTCTAATGTTGGAGTGATAAGAATGTGGGAGTTATTTATATCCTACTGCTAAAGGTCATTGCCAAGGTCTGATTACAAAGATTCAAAAAATTGCAACCCCCAGCATAAATGGGTTAAAGGGATTGCCTTCCTTTTTATAAGAACAAGAACTTGGGAAGGATTTTAAACAAGGCATGAATGTGGTGGGGGAGGTATGTTAAGAGTTTCCTTCATTTACATTCTGTAATGTGATTTTTACTTCCCATTCACTGTGATTCTTACTTCCTTCCAAGGCAGAGTGAAACCCAAAGGTACAACACACTTCTGGTATGCTCTCAATTAATCATGAACTCTATTACACCTAATCAATTCAAGATGATTAAGAAGATACTAGAGTGCCTTGATATGCCTCTTGGTCTTGGTTGTGCATATTGGAAATCAATAGAGTACTATGGATACCCAGGTTTCAAAATATTGGTCTGAATCAGTCATGGTGTTATTATATATCTTAAAAGTTACTTTTCTCAGGAAATTGCTTCTAATAGCTTGCTGATCTTTTTTTACTAATTCAAGTGGGGAAGAGAACTTGACATTTCAACTTTCTAGGTAAACTTATGTTTATGTTAACTGACCAATAAGAAATTGGTTTGCTATGTTTCATTTAATGTTTCATGCTCTCCCTTGACTAAGAATTCCTTGAAACTGAAATATGAGTCATATTTGTGTTTGAATCATAGCAATTAATGCAATGTCTGGCATTATATAAGGTCTTTATTTTTTGTCTATTAAATGAATAGAAATGATGTTGATGCAATTTGGGTTTTTAAATATGTTCTGCTGCAGAAATTCACCAGTTCTTAAAATGTCAAATCAATTCAATACATGTTTAATGAGCTACTACTCTGTACAAGATAGTGCTAGACAAGTATTTATAACTGACTCACCAATGTTTTCAGATGCTGCTTCTATCAGACGGTTTCACTTTATCATGTGCTCTATTGTTCCTCCTGGTTCTGTTGAATATTTATGAGTAGCTATATATGCTGTTTAATGAACAAACCTTCCTCTTTATTGGAAAAATAAAGGTATATAATTTAGTTTCTATTTAAAATATATTTTTATTACATAAAAATATAATGTGATATGGGAAAAATTCATCCCCTGAGCAATTACCAATTAGTACTAAATAACAATCTAAATAATTTATATAATCTTATTTCTCTTTTTAATATCTTTATGAACCCTTTTGAGAAATATCACAAGTTAGGCAACATTGTTCAGACAAGGTAAATAACTTGCTCCTTGTCATGGTGCATAAAATATAGAGTCAATAACTGAAAGGGAGCATCTTTGATTTACACTCTATGCTCTGATTCAAGTCTAGTAGTGGAGCAATTCTAGAGAAAGTAAGTGTAGATAATAACTAACTGCTTCGTTTCCTATGTAAACACACCTTAATATGAAAATAATTTGAGTTGGAGGTTTCTTTCTATTAGGAAATTGGCACATTATAAATTATTCAATATTAACTTTGATAAAGTTTAAAATATAAGGTAGTAGGCTTCTGACTACTTCTAGCTATCAGGGTATGACTGTGCCTGCATCAAATTCTAATTTTAAAAGGCCCAAAGTAACCACATAGCTATTGAACAGGGGAAACTGAGAAACTAGTTTAGAATTAAGACAGTACTTTAAGGGGGAGATGCATGCTCACTTTCAGTGGGAGCAAGCGGTTGAAACAATGAAAGGTTGGTGGGAGCCAGCTGTGGACAACAAGCATTTTTTTGTTTGTTTGTTTGTTTGTTTTTAACAAGTGTATGTCTCTCTTTTTTCTTTGTGTTTTTAATTCTCTTACCACCTAATTCTCTGCAAACGTATTAATAAGGATTTGATATAAATATTTGATATTTCAACTCATCCTTTCATTTTTTGGGCAGATTTAATTTTAATGTACTCCAAAGTAATAAAGCCTACTTATCTGTTAATTACGTAGTAAAACAATGCTAATGAATAGTAAAATGCCTACATTGGAATTGGTTAGCTTCCTCTCACCACATTGAACAAAATTTTTTTCATGAATTACAGGTGTCATAATTATAACAGTGTTGTTCAAAAAATAGAAAAAAATGTTTTTATAGTAGATAATCTGGGCTTTATTCAGAACCTTCAACAAAATAAGACTTTTCACATATAATGTTGTATGCTTTATGATATGGGGCTATTATGTTACCTACCAGTCAGGGTACTGAGTTATGGAAACCATGGAAATAATCTTGTTATACTGAAACTGCTTTACCTAAATTCACTCATTTATAATTTAGAAATCCAATAATAAAGTTGAGTTTTAGAATAATCTTGATGCTAGAGGCAAACTGTTTCTCTCAGTTTCTAAGTGAATTACCCTGAGTTGCATAACTGATTTATATGGAAATAGATGTAAATATAATATAAATTACAGCTATTATCTATTGACCATTTAATACATGCTAGGTGCTTTGTACGTTGCATATCATAGAATTTCTACATTTTGGTGAAGAGGAGAGCAAAACTATTTACTCACCTAAAGGTTAAGTCATTTCTCAGCAAATGGAGAATCAAGGTTTAACCTCGAGCATTCTATGTAGTATCTGTTGAATATTTGAAAAGCATATGAAACCATACATATAATTCCTCAGTTATCTTTAAAAATCCTGAATGTTGTATTTTTGCCCTTGGTCTCTCCTACCTTTCCAGTATAGTAGTAAAACAATATACATTGATCCTCCATTTGCTGACATGCAACGTGGTGATGGTCTAACTCCTGAACTTTTTTAGGACTAGTTTTTTTTTTTTTCTTTTTTCTCACAGACTTGTAGGATATTCTCTTTATCCACAGTAATTTAAAATTTTAGAACAGTGTCCCTTAATGTCAGTCTTTTTCTTCCATTCTGCTAGGGCTTCCATGGGTTTCATCAATGTTGAAATTATGTGTCCTTCCAATAACAGATTAACTCCAGTAATTACACGTAGCAGAAAAATGACTGTTTCCATTGTGGAAAGAATCACTATAGAGGTGATGGTGGTGGTGGCCCATCTGGGTAGCAACTGCAGGCACACTGGTGGGAGCTCTGCCTCCTACTGAGTTAGCAGGGTTGGAGCCCCATGCTCCCAGGCCCAGCCATGGCTCCGAATTGGGACATCCCTGTGGTCTTGGGGCCTGGGAAGCCCCCTTGTCCCTACAGGCTGGGAAGTGCCTGTTTCTGCTCCTCCTCACTGCTGGCGACTGCTCCCATTTCAGAGCAAAGTTGAGGCTGATCCCCAGTGCTGCTGCAACCCAGATGGGTATACACATTGTTGGCAAGGCAATGACATGCCAGCCCCCTGCTGCCTTGGCCCCCTCCAGATATTGTGCAGCAATGAACTCAGGGAGGGTTGTCAGTGGATATCGAAGGTGGCTCGGTGTCGACCTGTAGGCACCCCTCCACGCAAACAACCTGGGTGCTATAGATGGCATATTCATTGCAGCAGGAAGCAGACAAGCTCCTGTGAGGAAAGGGGTGGGTCCCCAGTGAAACCCCACCTTTAAGCCAGGGCCAGCCAGAAGCCTGGGGGTGGGCTGCCAATTCCAAGGGAAGTCTTGGCCCAGAGTTCCAACTTGTGCTTTTTCTGGGCCTACCTATGGCTGCCCAGGAACCAATTGGCATGCACTTTCTCCTTTCTGAGCTTATAAAAATGCCAGACTCCGTCAGACTCAGACAGATTTGGGGACTACCAGCTGTGGAAAGGAAGTACCCATTTCAGGTCTCCTCAACTCACTGGATAATCTGCCTGCAGAAAGAAGTTACCCACTGTTCTGTCATTCAGTGAAACTCCTCTCTGCCTTGCTCACTCTCCAGCTGTCCTCATATCTCATTCTTCTTGGACACAGGACAAGAACTTGGGACCCACCAAATGATAGGTCTGAAAAAGCTGTGACACAAACAGGACTGAAATACACCCTCCCACTCACCACATTGCAGGTGATGAGGAGAGAAGAGCTGCAGCCCTTCTGGGAGTCCGGACCTAGGGGCTCTCTGAGTCAGGGCTGTGATACCCTTTTGGGGGCTCTGTGGTTCCTTGTATCTCCAAGCTTCTGGGTACCACCATGTTCCCCATATCCAGATGTGGGTGCCTGTAGCAGAAGCTGAGTGCAGTAAGTACATCTGGTCCAGCCACAGCCTTGCATGGAACTGACACCTATGTTGGTGTGTAGATCCACCCACTCTGCTGCAGCAACTGGTGTGCCTGGCTATATGCAGTGGCCAGGCCCCACATCACTTGCTCACATAGCCCTTGCCGCTCAAGGGCAAGTGTGAGATTCAGACTGTTAGTGTGAGCTGAGTGCAGCCTGCCAGGCTGAGTGGGCAGAATGAGTCTAGCAGGCACAAGCAATACTCAGGCAGAAAGCATAGCCAGCCACAAAGGTTTCTGGCTATTGAAATAACACCCCAAAGATTCTGTGACAGAGGACCCTGGAATCTCAAGAAGGAATATTTTGTGACCAATACTATGATTTTAGTTTTAAGGTCTGTAGGCATATCTTATATGAAACAAACCTTAGCAGTTTTTATATAGAGCAAGACTAAACAGAGGATGAGATAGGTTTTAAATAGAGTAATTTAAAAATCAATGAAAGATAGCTCTATATTAGGGACAGTATTTAGGAAGGAATAAGTTGTTTGAGTATGAGAAGAATTTAGCAGGCCTGGTGAGGTGGTAGCTCCTTTCACAAAGAGGATGAACTCTAAGCCCAGTTTCACACAGGGGATCAGAAAGTCCCAAGAGCCACAGTTGGCTCATTCTGAGGTCTGGAATTTGGGGAACATTTGGGAACCTGGCCAGCCACCTGAAAGTTACACAGTACCTATAGGTCAGACTGTATTCTAGTAAGATCTATAGTTTAAAAAAGTGTGATGTATGAATAATCATTTGTTTATTACCAGCATTTTATTAATTGATTTTGAATGCAGAGTAGTGAAGAGATAGCAATATCTTCCTTCCTCTAGCCTATAAGCAGTTTTGACCCTCTATTAGTTGCATTGCAAAACAGATGTACAAGGAGCAGATAGCCTCTGGCAGAAGAAAACAATTTCTTGTTATCTCTTGCATTTTTACAGTGTCTATTTAGTGATCTAACCTGGAAAGAGCTAGTCTACAGTTTCCAGGTCTACAGTTTCAAACATGAAGTGACAGAGATGAAAGATAAATATGCCAGCTATTTCACAAGGCTTCAGTCATACCTATTTGTTATTTGTCTTGGCAATTCATGAAGTTTCCACAGCCATTAGAGTAATCATTTACCTTTGAATTCACGGATTAAGATGAGTAATGGGTTCCTGGACAACAGTCAATCAAGATCTGGTCTAAGATCATTAATTTATGTTGCCTGGCTACAATGTTCGGAAAGCGTGGCTGTAATTTAACCACTTAAAAAATGGCTAAAGGAGCACCCAGACATTTTCTATTTTGGTGACCTATAGTTGTAGGAGTACACTGTTACTGAATTGTTCCAGGTAAAGTGTAGTGGAAGATGCATTACCTAATATTAGCTAATAGTAAAACTAGCAGAAAGGTACACAAATTCAAAGGAGGGTTATTTAACAAAGTTTGACAAAATAACACATTTACAGAAAGTTATTCTAACCCTATATTGCTAAAAACAAGGAAGTCCTGAAAAAAGGCTGTCATAATGTAAGATTTAAGTGAATTGAACAACAACTGCTGTTGACAGATCATCATGAAACAACAACAACAAAAAAAAAAAACAATTGATCTTAAAATAAATATATTGCAATATCCTCAAATGTAAGGAGAAATAAACTCACTCTACATGTTACAGGTATAGCACTAAACATTGAAAATAACTCTTAGAATTCTTTAGGATGTCTATAACTGATTTCTGACTAATTGTTGAATCTACTACAAAGACATAGTAAGGTGAAATAACACACAATCATTAGTATTTCAATTGGTTTCTCACTGTCTTTCATGTGTAAACATTAATATGTCTGAAGCAA